>APFE030543225.1:41802-52466 GCA_000404065.3 Pinus taeda
CACAAACCCACCCCCCCCCATTTGATCACATGGTGCAGTAAGATCCATATCACCATCCACTTTTGCAGGTAGAACAAGAAGAAGAGATGGCAAAGAATGTAGAAGAAATGGATGGAGATGATGATAATGAGGAAGATCCTCTTGGATTTCCCATTCAAGATACTGATGGTAGTGTGGACATGAAGAACATCCCTCCATATTTTCTTCCAAAATTTCATGGTCTAAGGTTCGAGGATCTGGAAACCTTTCTCTTTGAATTTGAAATCGCTTGTAGATATTATGGTTACTTATTAAAAACTCAAAAATTGAGATTTTTTTCGACAACATTGAAGGATAAATTTCTTAAATGGTTCACGAGTTTAGGGACTAATTCAATAAGATCATGGAATGATACGAAAAAGATATTTGTAGAAAAATATAAAAATCATGATCTTAAAGAATAAATATTTAGAATGCATCAAAGAGAAGATGAAAGTCTAGAGGATATAATAGAGAGGTTCATGTATAATGTTAAGAGGGAAAAACTACATCATTTAGGATTCAACACACTAAAAACCCTCTTACTAAGAGCAATTAGGGATGAATGGATTGATCTCCTTAATCTTATGAGTAGAGGTGATGTATATCAATTATCATTTGAGGAAATTTGTGAAACATGCAAACACATATCAAGAGGAAAAGCAAGAGTAGGTAAATCAACATCAAGATTGGTAAGTCAAGATAAACTTGGAAATTTGTAGGATGAATTTAAAATATAATTTCTTAGCAATCTAACTGAACAAGTAGAAATGTTAAGAATACAAAATGAGAAAAAAGAAGATGTTTGTGGTGTCCATGCAGAATCACATGATGTTAAATGTTGCTCCTCATTACCAAGGTTGAAGGAAGTTCACCAAGAGTACAATGGAGCAAGTCAATTGCCGATGCTGCTATGTTAGGTAGCTCCAAGAGGACCATGGTAGCCTACTCACCCTGATATGATGCAAGAGACTAATTCAAAATTTCAAGGTTATACATATCCACCTCAAATAAATTGGAACACACCCTTTCCTTGGCAAAATTGACCATCTCAACCCCAAAACCAATGTTGGCAACAAGGTTGGCAAGGAACTTATGGGATCTCCACAATATCCTCAGTTACTTCCTCAATATCCTTCATACCAAACTCCTTGTTATCCTTACCATTCACCTCCACCTCCACCACAACCCCAACCCCAACCACATCCATCTCAAATATCCACTCCCACTCAACTACCTGTACGACCATTTCCAAACCCACACATTGAAGTAGCTCAACCCACTTACAATGCTGAGGTACAAAACTTCCAAACATATCCTCTTGAGATCAATGGTATTCACCATAGCTCAGGACGAGTATTGCAAAAAAGAGACTATCTTGATATCATTGAAGAATCACATCCAGAGGAAGAAGATTCGAATGAGAAGACCAAAGAATCATGGGTTGCACTTGATGAAGAGAAGACATCAAAATCAAAGATCGAGAAATCTCCCTCATGGTTACCATAAAATCCTCCATGTGTTCAAGAGAACAATGAGAAAAAAGAGGAAGATTTGAAGTTCATGTAAGAAGAAGACATCCAAGATGATCCAAATCAGCAAGTGGACTAGGGGGATCACAACTATATTGAAATATGGTTCTAGACAGTTCCTAAGTTGCAACAAAACTCTCTTCTTCGAATGTGCTTGATATCATCAAAGTCAAATCATTTGATCTCTCAAATTCAGGTACATGTCAAAGCATACATCTCAAGCCTCACATCATTTTTTTCTGTCATCTTGATGTGCATATGGCTCCAATTGAAGTATTCTTATATTTGAAAGTGATTTTTTTTCTCAAGTAGGGTAGGGTAGAAAAAAAATGAAAAATAAGAGAAAAAAATAAAATCTTAGGTGAAAACCTCCTTTGAGGCACCTCAGATTGGCTCATTGATTGAAAACCTCCATGAGGCGGTCAATGAGTTGGAAAAAACAAAAAAGAGGAAAAAAGAAAAGATCCTAGGTGAAAACCTCCTTTGAGGTGCCTAGGCATACCTACTAGTTGAAAACCTCCTTGAGGCGGCTAATAGGCCTAGAAGGAAAAAAAAGAGAAAAAATAAAAGAAATCCTTTCTCCATGCATATTTTTGATGAATGCATGTACTCTCCAACATTTGCAAACAAAAAAGAAAAAGAAAAAAACAAGTTGGTACCAAAAGGAAAAAAATTGGTCAAACCTAGTCAAAAGAAGTCAAATTTTGACTTTCTCCTCCTTGCTCAAATGCTCCAACAAGGCCAAGGCCATGCCAATCCATCACCCACATCTATTTCCACCATCCACCCATCATTCTCAAGCTTCTACCATTCAGTTTGCTTGATGTCCTAAAAAACTACAAGATGCTTTGTTTTACTACATGATACAAAAATACATAGAACATAAATTTGTTTCTTCCATAACTTGAAAACCATGCATCCATTTGCCAAGATGTTTCAAGGGGAGATACATATGGATGATGGTAACATGCTCAAGAAATTTCAACAAATTCCAGTGCACAGTTTTCAAGAAATTGGCCTCCATCACCTTCAACCATTTTTGCATTTTCTCGATATTTGTGCATCCATTTAAAAAACTACTTCATGGGAAGATGCCTATGGATGATGGTAACATGCCCAAAAAATTTCAAAAAATTCCAAAGCACGGTTTCCAAGAAATCAACCTCCATCACCTCCAACCATTTTTAGCTTTTCTCTAGATCCATGCATCCATTGACCAAATTGTTTTTATGGGGAGGTGCATAATGATGATGGCAACATGCTAAAAAATTTTCAGGTCAATCCATTCTACCGTTTGGGAGATATGGACAAAACAAGTTGCTGTCCTGAAAACCTACAGGATTCCCTGAGATCCTACAAGATACAGAACAACACATACAAGATTGGCAATGAGCAGTTTTAAAAGGGAAAAATAGAGGTTGGCTTCATCAAGCAGTGTTAAGGAGGTAGGCTCTACATTTCCCCACATTTTTTCAGATGAAAGGAACATAAAAAACCATTCTAGTTTGTTGAAAGTGATTGCAGCATAAGGGAATTGTATACACAGAATTTTTAAATTTGGTATCAGACATATACAAGCCTCCATCCATTAGATAAAAATGATAGGAGGAACCCATCAACATAGTGAGGGTTCATCAACACCCTCCTGTACTAGGATATTCACAAGGCACAATTGGATGGGTTTCTTTGAAAAATTGAGGGGATATGATGATGAAGTAGCTACAGATTTGCAGTCAGCTTTAGCATGGAGATCCAAAGGTCAAAGAAGTTCCTCCAGAGCTTAGCAACAACATCAGGATCATCAGCATCACCATCCAAGACCTACACATCAACATCAACTCAGCAACAACATGTAGGTCTCTCCAACAACAATCAATTAGGTACATGTATGCAATATTCTTGACCTCTTCTCTTGAGCATATTATAGTTAGAAATTTGTTGTCAATGCATGAGAGATGAGGTTTTATAAGCTAAGGATGGGTCAGCAGTCTCAATTGACTTCAACTAATTAATTGCAACTCACTGATGCAATGTTGAAAAGTCAAATTATGAAGGGTGATGATTTCAAGGAATGAGGACAACAGTTAAAAGAAGAATCTTTTGCAAAGACCAAGTCACCACAACACTCCAAGCCCTCCATCCACTTCATATTCACCATCTATTCATCATTCATCCATCCCATTTCATTCTTGAAAAAAAAACAGATAGAGAATCCTCTCCAATTTCACAAACCTACACTACTCCCTTTAAGCCCTAGAATCATCATCCAATCCCTCTTCATAATTTATCATCACTCCCGTACAATTAGAAGACTCTGAAGGAAGAAGGAATGACTACTACAGGAAGGCAGAATGTTGCTACAAGAAGGAAGAAATGAAAAAAAATGTGCTCAAACCCAAAATGACAGTGCCTAAGAGAGACCTAATCAAAATAGAGAATTCCAAGGCCTTTAGGCAATCATCTAGGCCACAACGGAGAAGAAGAAGACAACAAAAGGAAGTGAGGCATCCACCATCAAAACATAACTCAAATGGTAGTGATGAAAAGAGGCTTTCCAAGAGGACTCTAATCTCTTTCTAGATTTTGTCCAAGGCCTAAAAGATGTTATAGAATTGAGAGAAAGGCATGAGAGTCAAGTTGAGGGCCTGCCCTAGGCTCAGACTATCATTTATGCTCAAAAATAGTTTCCTGTAGTTTTGACAGGGTTTCCTGTAGTTTTGATAGGAATTACTAAAAGATGTCCTAGTTCTCATCTAAATGCATTTTTAAGGTGTTAAAGGTGTCCAAATGGTGGAACAAGGTAGAACAAGGTTGATAAGGATATGGAAAACCTTGCTAAACTGAAAAATATTCAAGAAGTAATCTTGAATAGGGGAAAAATAAAAAGCAAGCTAGTGGTCTCAAGAAACAATGGTTTTTCTTTGCAAAGATATTTTTTTGGGCTTGTCCTTGTAGAACTTGTAGCCAATATTCTTAATGCACAAGAGAGAGGCCACCAGGGCCATGGATGAGACACAATGAGGTAACTAAGTTGCTCAGAGGATGAGCAACACTTTCAGCAAGGGGTATGATGGCCCTCTAAGTTAGACATAAAATAAGGCACATGCCTCTAAATTAAAACATAAATTAAGGCCTATGACCATCCTTCAACACATTAAACCTCTCTTTCTACATTAGATAATTTATTTTTAACTTTAATGTATTCATTAGAAAAGTTTATGAATAATTGGATATTTGTGCCTAATATTATTTAATTTTGTGGAATATTATGAGAATATTCGACAGATTATGAAGATTTGGAGGAGGAGATAATTTAGGGACTTGTTCCCTACTACATGAGGATCAATAATAAATAATAAATCAACAAGATATTATGGAATTATGACACAAATTGTGGAACTCCAATGATTGAGAAAATCTAGGAATGTGTTCCACTAATCAAGGGATCAGATCCACTAATCAAGGGACCAAATCCACTAATCAAGGGATTTTGGTGGGGAAATCTTCCTCCATTCATGGGGAATGATTCCTAATCATTTTGTATAAGTACCAAGTCCAATTTGCCTCTAGATATAGATTTTCATTAGTGTTCTTGTGGAGAGAACTTGTATTTTTACAACTCCATTGTAGTTTCTTGTAGGGATGTAATTCTGTGATGAAAATAATGAAGATTGGTCTCTGAGTTTCCTTGGGCTTGGCCATCCTAGTAACCTCAAAGCCGTTTTGTATCATTTTCTTTCCTTCTTTTCACTTCTTATTCACATGCATCTATAGTTTTTATTTCTTTCTATTTAGTATTAATGATTTCTTGTTGTAGGATTGAGTTAAATGGTTGATCAAGTTTTTTTGAAGGATCACAAGCACTATTTCATCCTTGTAAAATATTTGGAAGTTCATAGTAATCATTGGCTACTTGGATTAGTCTTCTTATTCCCAAATCTAGATTGCTGGACCTCCTTTTTAGCAAATAACAATAAATTTATGCTATTTTTTAGAGCGTGCTAACAAGATTCAATAGAGTTTGTTCCACTTGCATTAGATCAAAAAAACATTCTAGTTCATAATAAAAATCACCCCATTGCATTTTCACTTGATTTGGTTAGGCAATGTTTAGATTTACTAGCTCACTAGCTCTCAAATTTCTAGAGTTTCGACTAGTAATGTTTTTTTATTTTTTTTGCATGGTTTAACAGAGGTCTTTTTGAATGATTCCACTTGGAATAGGGACCTAAGACATCCTAGTTAATAAAAAAAATTGTCCCATCCAATTTGGATTTGATTTGCTTGGTCATTAAACACTCACCAATTTCATCATTTCACAAGGAACCTTCTCCAAGCTTTTTGAGCAAATCCATCCATCTCCCAACTTCGGTTTTGAGTTCTAAAGTGGTCCTAGGAACTCCCTGTTTGGTCAATTTAGTGTGTTCTAAATTGCTATATGAATTGTCAATCCGAGAGTCGTAAACTGTTGAAGTGAAGTGCACTATCTATGCAAGATAACCATTTTCTTATTTCTTTGTCATTTTTAGTTTTTTCGTTTGTTTTTGGATTTATCTTCTTGTTAATTTCCTAATGTGAAATGGCGTGTAAGATGGTGATTCTAGTAATCAAGTATGGACAATTGTATTCAATGAATAATTTCAAAACTTCAAAGTGTTCCAAAGGTGTTCAAACTTTACAATGATGAAATCAAGATGTGCCTAGATTCTAATTAACAAAACAGTGAACTATGGCTATGGAACCCAGTATCCTTGCTGCTGTTATAAAGAAGAGAAAAGATTGAACTCAAAGCAATTTAAAGACTGAAAGCAAAGTAAACTAATCATATCACATCAACTCATTTTTGACCCTTCACCATTTGACTCGCTCTGGCTATAGGAAGTAGTCATACACAAATTGAATGATCTTATATCTAAGTTGCATGAAATATAAGATTAAGCTACACATTCACTCTACAATCCCTCATCATTTGGTAACTGAAGAATGATATGAATAGTCTAATCACTAACTTGCATCAAAGTAAATGAATCAAAGCAAAACTAAGAAATAAGCAATGCTGGAATTAAAACCAATAAAACAAATCAGCAGTAGGACAAGATAATCCCATCATGTCATTAGTTATCAAAACTTATATGTACTGCCCGGGCTTCCTATCAGAACCTGAAATGCAAACACTGGTTAGTTGTCAATCAAATAAAAGCATAAAAGAACTTATGAATAGGCAAATGACATCAACCATGAGCAAGTTAATATATACAGCAAATATATATGGTATCAAAAGTGTAAAATGTAGAAAAACATAAAACTATACAGCAGCTACAAGACCTTGGTGTACAGGGGCCCTCTGCACCCTCGGTCATTCAGAACCAATCACGAAATTGAACGAGAAATCGGTGTCTTCTCATATATTGCAAAACAGTTATGAAATAGAGACTAAGTCTTGGCTCAAAGGCTCTTACAACAGTCAAGCTTTACACAGCAACTAACTAGCTATACGCATATGGAGATGCATTATTTATAGCAGAAAATGCATAAAAAACTAACACGGCCTGCGCTGGTAGCCAAGCACGTAAAAGAAAAAATCCAGAGTTATAGCAGTATGGTGGCCGTGGACAGTAAATCCAAGAGATGGTTTGTTGGATTCAGTTGATGAGCAGTCCCTAGGTGTTAATACACCTCCTAAAACTCAGGACCTTGCCACGCAAACCTCCTCGTGCTGAAAACAGAGCCGTGCCACCGCTTAACTCCTTGTGTTGACCATCGTTTGACCGGCCTTGACCGCAGGCTTCTATGGATGATTTGGCTGAACCAAGGGGATACGCTCCATGTCCACGTCCTTTATGGCTTGCCCATGTGGCTATGTTCTTCAATGGACACTTGTAGCATACAATTTAACAAAAAGGCTGCGGAAACTGATTCTAGCTGCGGAAAGTGGCAGATTCCACAGCTGGTTGAACAAAAATCTAAACCAAATAGCAGTCAAAAAACATAGTTAGGAAACCATTTATATACTCATTTAAAACTATTATGTAGTGATTTGATAGCTTAGAGGTTTAGGTAACTGGAGAAAAATGCTAAAAAGGGATGTAGGGAAGGTGTAAGTTTGGGACTCAACATACCCCCACTGTGAAGGTGTTGCATGTCCTCATGCAACCAAAATTTAGTCATCTCCCTTTAGTCTATGTATTCTAAAGCCTCTGCTAAGACATCCAGTCCTCTCCTCTTCTTTCTTGGTGCTACCACCATCCTGGGTTTCCTTATAAAACATTTAAACTTGAGATTGATTAATTCCCTGCTCAACTTTTTGCACTTCTTCTTTAGTTTCTTGTTCTTCTTCTGCCACAAACCCATATGTAACATGGTATTATCATGAATAATTTTGTCCACTTTGCTTTTCTCTTTTAATCCCTCGTTTTCTTGTTTGATGTGCTTGTTTAGAACTTCCAATTCAAACACTTCTTGTTTCAAAGGTTGAACCTGTGCATCTTGTGTCATGTGAGGAAGAATGGATGGTGTGCTTGGGCCTGCAGCTGTCTTCTCTAAAGATTCGAGGTAGTCATATACCTCTTGCTGTTTTGGATCAATTTCAGGTGTTTTCCTCGGGCTGGCTTCAAAGTCTTGTTGAGGAGGAGGACTGTCTTCTAGTTCTGGCCGATAAGGGCTTTCATCAACATCAGAAGGGTTGGCTTCAATATCAGGCAGAGGATGAGGTGGACTGTGGCCCACTTGAGGTTTCTCAGGTGTTTCCCCACCCAAGTCAATGTAGTGGGGTCCTTTTACTTGTGTTCTCCTCCACTTTCCTTTGAGTTTGCTGCTCCTTCTTAAGTACTGTGGGCTAGTACTTTCCTCTTCCATAATTTGTTTCCCTTTTTCTTCCTTCTTAGCTGTGGCAGCTTGTTTTTGGAGATGCACTAGTCTCTCTGATAACACTTGATAATCTTCCTCTATAGATGGTTCTGGTGATTGATAAACATCTTGTAAGTTCCTCTTTCCCTTCAACTTTATTTGCTTTTTATCCTTAATTCTTTTCTCCTTTTCTTTTTGAACAGTTTCTTGAGATTTATCAATAGGAGAGTCTTGGATTATGACACTTTTTCCTTTTCTCCTACTCTTTCTCGGTGCCTTTGGTGTACTGCTTCTCGGGGCTTCAGATTGTTCTTGAAAATAGTTTCTCACTAGAAACCTCTCCCAAGTATCTTTGTTTCTTTTCAACCGGCCTTCGACTAGAATCCTCACTAATCCATGATGGTACAAATGAGGATCTATATCTCCTATGTTCTTTTGGACTATAGTACTCATCATTTTCAAACTCAACAGTAAGAAATAGGGCAAATTAAGAGCTTGTTTCTCTAGAAAGTTCATCAAGAGCCTAGTGTGATACATGTACATCGTACCAAACCGGCCTTCACAAGTAATAAATTTTTGAATGATTAATAGTAAGCCTGCTCATTCTTCTTTTAGTGCATTAATGGGAATCCCTCTTGTAAATACAGTAACATCCATACTTGGGTTACGCAATATGACTCTCCATGCTTGCTCGTCCAGACTTTTGTTCTTAAACCAACACTCACCTTCCCGGGGCAAATCTGTAGCTGCAGCAATTGAGGCTTCAGTGACCGTGAATTTAAGGTCTCCAATCTCTACCACCTAGTCATTGAAAGACCTTGCAAAGGCTTTCGTGACCTCCTTATTATGGCCTTTGAATTTCTGGATGAAACAAAGCCATACTTTCTTCAGCAATTCCTTTGCCTGAGGGTATCCTTCTAAAAATTTAAGCCCTTCCGGCTCTGCCCTCAGTAGCCGTCCCATCTTCCTTGGTTAAAAATTCTTCTCTGAAATTCAACTGCGTATTGTATGAGGGTTTTATTAGAGGTAAGACGGTTCTGTTTGTGGAAGAACGATGGTCAAAATGGAAAATGGATACGGGAATTGGGATGTTCAGGAGTTGTAAGCGGAATAGGGGATGAGCAATCGAGATAGAATGGAGGCATATGCTAATGAAGTGCGGCTTAACACAAGTGAAATGGTGTCGGGATTTTGAATTAAATGGCTGCGTGAGACGTTACACTTGATAAAATGACTGTACAAAGTACGGTGGAGAGGAGCCATATTCACATAGGTCATGTCTCATGGATGTAAGTGGAGTGTGGGAGTGTAGTTCATCTATGAGTTGAACCCGAAAAATAGTCATGAGACCGTTTAGGGAGTAAATGTATGATTTATGGAGTGAGGTCGTGGAATGGTAGTGGAACTATCATAATAATCATTGCACATAGTGAGCTTTAATGGTTCGATAACTATGCAAATTTGTGCCTTTAATTGCTATTTGAAATAAAATTTTGACCATATCTTTAGAATCCTTGTCTTTGTTGTCTAGTAGCCCTGACTCAATTGCTCCCCGTTGATGTCTGTGGATGCCCCATATCCATGTCTTCATGATTGGTCATACCTGAATTTTTATTTTATTGCACTAATACCTTGACTGTAATTTTGAAAAATAGAGTGGTGGCTACGGAAACTGCTTCTGGCTGCGGAAACTGATTCCGGCTGCGGAAACTTGGCACAACAACCACTTAGCTAAACAAAGATAGTTGGACCATAACTATCTGAATGGAAATGATCATGGGAAGGAAAAGAACTTTTATTGATGGAATGGAATGGATGAGATGGAGTGAAATGAAGTGAGTGGAATGAAAATGGAAATGAAATGAAGTGAGATGAAGTGAGTGGAGTGAAAAATGGAAATGAAATGAAGTGAGATGAAGTGAGTGGAGTGAAAAATGGAAATGATGAAGAAAGGAATATTTTTTTTTTTGGAAAATATAGAGTGTCAGGTGTCCCCGATTTTCACTCTACATTTTCTGTATAAGACTGCCAATCAGAGATTGGTTTTCAGGCTTATACAACTTTATTATTATTATTTTTTTTTCTCTTTTTTTTTTTTTTAACAGAAAGGGACAAAGGCTACGTTGGTGGGGAAGAAGGATTCTTCTTCACTAACCTTATTGCAGAATTCTCTTGAAACATTTTGACAAATTCTTCTTTTGAGAGTGGCTTATGATAAATCTTTAATCTATGGCCATTCACAATAAGAGGAGTTTGAAATTCATCAAT
>APFE030543238.1:0-16098 GCA_000404065.3 Pinus taeda
GCATTTTTTCATCTGATCTCGGGAGGGATTTGAGACTGATCAATGTTTATGTCCCCTGTATTCATCGGGAAACATATTGGGAAAACTCCTAAATTCTTCATATATGCTTGTTGATAACATCATCTTGGGGGGGCAATCTTAATTTCTCCATTGGACATGCGAAATCTTGGGGTCACAATGCTCAGGTTGATCCTATATCTAATCTCATTTCTCTTTTTTTGGAAGATCACCACATTATTGACATTCTTATGGCTCGACTCCAACCTACCTGGCGCAATTGAAGGACTGGGGAGGCTATGCTTGCGAGAAGGCTGGACCGATTCCTCATCAAAGAAGCACTCTTAGGTCGATTATCCCTGTACAGGCAATGGGTGGGATCAGGAGGATTATCTCATCACTATCACATCTAACTTGTAATTGCAAGTGCAAACTATAAGTCAAAAGCACCCTTTAAGTTCAACTCGGTTTGGCTCAAAGATGAGGAGTATACCAAGATCGTGACTGATTACTGGAAATCACTTCCCCTACAAATGGAAAAACTCTCACTGAATATTTTGCTTAAAAAATTTACTATCTTAAGCACAAAACTATTGACTGGGCCAAACAAAAAATAGTGAGGGACGATCACCTCCTTAATGATATTGAAAATGAAATTGCAAACTTAGTTGGTGTGAATGGTCGTGGTTTTGAATCAGCTGAAACAAAAGATCATCTTATAAAACTTGAAGCTGATCAGTCCATAATATTAAAGGATAGAGAGGAAAATTAGTGTCTAAGGAGTCGAGCCATTTGGCTTCAATCTGTGGACGATAATACAAAATTTTATCATCAATTTGCAAATGGGTAGTGGGCCATTAATACTATCTAGAATTTCTAGGATGATTTTGGACATCAGGTACATTCATTCAATCATTTGGCCACTCCTCATAATACTCATTTCAACCAACTCTATAAAGCACCACAAGATGCTACACTCACTAAAATTATCAGAGTGGTTGGGTTTTTTCCTAAATTTGTCAATCCAGAAGATGTAGAGAAGCTTGTCAGTCCTGTAACTATGGGAGAACTAGAAGGTACCCTCAAATGGTTTAAGAAAGACAAGAGCCTTGGACTGGACAGATGGTCAATGGAATTTTATCTTGCATTTTTCAAATTACTTGGTAATGACTTGTTACACGTCATAGAAGAAGTTTGGGTAAGTGGCCGTAGGTATGATGATTTTAATTCAACCTTCTTTGCTCTCATACCAAAATCTGATTCTCCTCAAACCTTCAATGATTTCCAGCCCATCTCTCTCTGCAATTGCATTTATAAGATCATTGCCAAGATTATTACCAACCGTCTCAAACCTATTTTATCTTAGCACATCTCTCCAAAACAATTTGCCTTCCTCAATCATCGTCAGATACATGAAGTTGTTGATACTGCACAGGAGGTCCTCCATTCTATCACGATCAAGAGGCTCAAAGGTATGATTCTAAAGATAGATTTATCAAAGGCCTTTGATCATACTAGCTGGATTTACTTGAGAATGTTATTGTCTTATCTGCGTTTTCCCTTAGCTTCCATCCAATGGATCATGCGTTGCACCAATGTCTCTTTTAGTGTACTTATTAATGATTTGCGTCTTCCTTCTTCCATACTGAACAAGGCCTCAGACAAGGATTCCCTCTCTCCCCTTCTTTTCTTGTTGGTTATGGAAGGTTTGAGTCGGTATATATTTGAAGAAAAAAAATAGGGTAGACTTCATGGGATCAAAATTACTAAAAACTGCACTTTCACCCACCTTCTATTTGTTGATGATATCCTTATTTTCCTCAATGGATCGATTGGTGATACCATGAATTTTTCTACTATCCTTAGATCTTTCTGTTTTGCCATTGGTATGGAATGCAATCAAATAAAATCAACTATGACTGTTGTTGGTTGTTCTCACAATGAAACTCTCACAGCTCATCAACGATTTCCATATACCATACTACCATTTGATGATGGTCTAAAATATTTGGGTTTTAGACTCAAGCCCGTACAGTACAAGATTGTTGATTGGGTATGGTTTGTGGCAAAAATCGAGTAGTGACTGAATATATGGCACCACAGATGGCTTTCCAGGGCTAGCCAACTCACTCTTATCAAACTTATATTGAAAGCTACTCTGGTATACTGGATGTCTTTAGCTTGGATCCTAAGGGGCATTTTACACAGAATTCAACAATTATGTTGTAGATTCTTATGGAAGGGAAAAAAACGAAGGCCACACATACGCATGGGTAAGATGGGATCACATTGATCTTCCAAATAATTGGGGAGGCTGGGGCATGAAAAATTTAGATACCTTTGCAAAATCTTTAGCTGCCAAAATGGGTTGGCATGTTCTTACTTCAAAGAATCTTTGGACTAATGTGGTCATTAAGAAGTACATTAATCCACTTCATATGCTTGAATGGATCAGGTGGCCAACATGGAACAAAGCACATATATCTACAGTTTGGAGAGTTGTATTGAACTCCTTATCTTTCATCTCTGATGGATTAACCTGGAGAATTAGTAATGGAAATCTGGTCATTATCAACATTGATCCTTGGTCGGGATGTGGGAATGCATACCAACTTCCTCTTAAGCTACTACACTTCCTCTCAACCATTGGTATTAATAGATTTTATCACATAATTCCTGGCAATTCTGCCATCTTTTATCAAGCCTAGAAATGAGTTGATCATCTGGGCATACCTAACATCTGGCACAATGATTGGAAAAACTTCATAAGTGCACTCTTTGAATCACATGTTAGGATCACTGATGGAGAGGATGAGCTTATATAGGCACACTCTCAGCATGGAACCTACACTCCCAAGGAAGGATATCTTCAAACCTATTATGCTCACAAGCCCCCTGTAACTAACGGGTGGTGGAGTACTCTCTGGAAGCTAAAGTCACCTCCTAGAACCAAACTCTTCATGTGGTGTGTACTTCGCAATAAAGCCCCTACAGCGGACAATCTACAAAAGCGATCATACTTCGGACCAACCTGGTGTATATTGTGCAAGCAGGCATCGGAGACAATTGAGCATTTATTTCTATTATGTCCTGCCACATTTCATTATGGCATAATGTACTTGAAAGCCTACACCTCCCTAATCATTAGCATGGTACTAATATTATGGAAGAATAGCAATTGTGGTGATCTTCCGCACACCCTACCAAGCTAAGAAACCTCCCTCTCCTGATATGTTGGTGTATTTGGTTACAGAGAAACAAATGTATATTTCAGGGTTCTGCTCCACTTTGGCCACATGCATTTGCTCACCTCATTACCATTTATAATAGTATATCAGATGACGATCGCCTAAACTCTATCTACAATATCACAACTAAGAATATAGACACGAACATCCCGTGGCCTTTTTTCGATGGTTATGCACAACAACATGGCTGTGGGGGGGGGTGGATTTACTCCATATCACTGAACATCATTCATATATAATCCAGATATTTATGGGAGATGGAACCAATAATTTTCCAGAACTCATTACTCTCAGACATTTACTACAGTTTGCAATAGAGAAGGGATGTTGTCGCATACAGATTTTTGGCGATTCAAAACTAATAATAAATTGGTTTAACCAACAATCTGCATGTCATGTGCACACACTTCAGAACATTTTGGATGAGACTATGCTTCTAAAAACACAATTTGATTATATCTTTTGTCATCACATATACACGAAGCACAACCAAATTTCCGACAAATTATCCAAGGAGGCCTCACACCAGCCACGAGGGCTTTGGATGATACAAGAGCAGATTGATGAAGAACACTACAGATATTTTCATAGGCCCTATGATGATCAGCAGCAACGCAGGGCAATCAGGCCCTAATTATATGGCTTTCTGAGATATGATTGTGATCATATATATTTACAGTTTTTCATGTATGTATTTATCATATATTTATTTTTGATAGACACACTTCATGTATAACTTATCAGTGTCCCAACTTGGGATTGTATATTTTTTTATTTTTACACTGATAGTGGGAAACCACCCATACAACATATGCTTTTAAGCATCTACAACATGTAATTTTCAAATCTTAATGAAAATTGCAATTTTCCTTGCGACAAAAAAAAACAAAACAAAACAAAACAAAACAAAACAAAACAAAAAACAAAAAACAAAAACAAAAACAAAACAAAAACAAAAACAAAACAAAACAAACATACAAAACAAAACAAAAAAATCAATACTTACTTTAAACCTTTGCTTCTTCTTGCTTATGTGACTGCAAAATTTCACCTTAGGGTTTAACTCCCTCTACCACTTCACAATTAGGGCTTTTCATTTTTGGCATTTTAGATTTAATGGGTTTGTGTTACTATATATAAGGTGTTTGACATTAAATCAAGGGGACCACTTATTCAATCGTATCCAAATGTTGTGAGCCATGCCCGTTTAAAAAAAATGGAATTTGTTTATCGGTGTGCCTTGTGTAATATAACGCACTAGTGTGCCTACGCCAAATAACACTATTAAATCTAAAAAACTTGTGTTTAAGTTTTTATGTTTGTGTTTTTTATTGTGATGGCAATGCTTTTATCATTACATATCGCATTTTCATTATTTAAATTCATATATATATATATATATATATAGTTTTTGTTGTCGATGCATTTACTAAATTAAATGCACTGGTGTGTTTATTCACATAAGTGTATTGGTTACCATACCTCTTTTTAGTTGAAATTATGTGATTCATTTATGAAATATATTGAATGGTTTCTATATTGAATGGTACAGGTTGTATATTGATAATAAAAAAAATGTCTGAGAAGTGCTCCAGTAACAAAAATATTGATCGTGACAATGATAACATATCCAAAAAAGCAAAAAAGACAAGTTCTTTGTAAATTCTTTACAAAATTAATATATTTGAACTACATGTAATTTTAACTAATATTTATTGGTTAGTGTGTGTCGTCCAGAGCCATAAAATGTGGAAGCTCGATAAGATTCTTTATGATCTAGGTGCAGAAGAGCGTAAAAGCCTCATGGAAAAATTGCAGAAAGATGAATCAAGTGAATGAAAAAATACTATTCAATATTTTTTTTTAATTTTCATTAATCATATACTTAAGAATATAAGATAACATGTTTCAAACAATATATTAATTGACATATGTTTAATGTTTTACAAAGACCAAGAATGAAGGAAAAGAATGACGGTTTAAGAAAACAAAATTATAGAACATGTAAATGATGATGAATGGTCCTTAGCTCATCTCAAGTCGTGTTGGAGGTTAATGAAAGGGGATTTATTTTTTTTACAAAACTATGAGGGATATAGTGAAACGAATGTATAGACATATTTTCCACTTACAATACATAAATCAATCCAATGATTCCAAGAACCAAGCTATATTTAAACTATAGGAAGCGTTTCTAGAGCAATAGTTAATGAGACCTGTCAAACTTGCAATAGCAAAAACATACAACAACAAACAAACAAAATCATTCAAAAACTAATATTCCTAATTAAAATGTTTTTTTTAGAATTATATGTATATATTACCACAAAACGTTCATTTATTAATATCAATTTTGTTATATTTAGTTTTCATATATCAATATAAAAAAATTTATTACTTTTCATTAAGATTATGAAAATCCCAAAGGATCAACGAGATGATATCTGAAACATATCAGTAAGAATGTCCAAAAAATGTACAAGAACATAGTCAAAGAAATTGACATAATTGCATCACAGGAGGAGCCATCTCAACAACAATGTGCTTCAAATGTATGGAATCATTGATTTTTTCTATTATGTACATATAAAAAAATCATTTAACATTAAATATTAAATATTAATTTTCAAATATTTTCTTGCAAAAACAAAAAAAAAACAAAATGGAACCCATTCAACACACAAAACATGACAAGAGGGAAGAAAATGATTGATATCAAAGTTTGTGAGTAATTGTTAATATTTCATTGTAACAACTTAAGATTTCATTTTTGTATATCTTAAATTGTTTTATAGCAACCATCATTGATGGTCTTCAAATAGGTGCTAACATACAAAGAATAACCATTAGAAGAATTGATTAACATTGGGTTAAATATGGGGTGTGAGCATATGTTTGGCATATCCAAAATTAATTGTGGAATTTGTATGTATCTATGTTGTTTTACTTCTCTTAGTTTATAATTAAAATAACAAAAAAATCATGTATATTAAATCTATGATTTATTATGGGGTATAAAACTTGCAGGGAACAAAGTATGAAACTACGCTAATAGAAGAGTTGTTGAAAGAAGGCATGAGATTTGGTTTTGAAAGAATGTGTTTAGTTCAGGGCTCAATTCTTGCTATGGTACATTGATTTTTGAGTTACATTGATGTATATTATTTATTTCTTCATTATTCTCACCAATGTAGATACACTCATTACACTTTATTTTTATGTTTGTAGATGGAACTTGAAGAAGACGAAAACAATCAATGCAATCAACAAAACATTCGTCCAAATAGCCCAAGTCATGGAAGTAGCTCAAGCACTAACAACAGTTCCAACAAAGAATGATGATATATTTGGATATCAATGCAAGTTGTTGTATTTTTTGAAATAATTGTCTGTGAAAATCATACATTTTGTTTAAGGTAATGGACATAGTGTCCCAATTAAAGTATAAAGGGTTACCAATAACTATCCCATTTTGTATGACAAAGAGTCTCTTATTCATATATAATAAAATACATTTTAATGTATTCTATTGTGTTGTCTAATGTCGTTGTGAAATGTTACACAACTGATTAAGTATATGGATAATTAAATATTATAATGAAGAGATGCGAAAACTCATGATATAACAAATTAATCCAAACATCATATACAAATGCACTAATCAAAATTTAATTTATATGAGTATTGTTATAAGATATATGTTGATTTTTCAATGAATAATGGATTTAAAAAATCACAATAATTGCACTATCACGGGTTGATGTTTCTAAAAAAGAGAAAATGGATACAAGGACATCGTATATTAATGTGTACCGCGTTGAATATGAGTTTTTCAACAACGATATTTATAATAATAAAAAATGGTATCCCAGTGCATTTGTACATACAAAAGCCCGGTGAATTTGTAAAATAAATACATACCAGGAAGATATGCATTTCATGCACTGTATGATTCACCTGAAACGCATCAGTGCATTGTTACCTTTAATGCATAGGTGCATTAGACTACATAAAAGCACTGGTACTGCAAGATCTTTTTTGTCTACCTTGGTGCCTTTTGTGAAAAGTACAACACCAGGGCTTTTACAAACACATAAGCACCAGGCATTATACTTTTCAAGCACTAGTGTTTTTTATACAACTCATCAACACCAGTGCATTGTTATGCATAACTACCTATTGCATTGGAGAATATAAAAGCATCTGGGCTACAAGATTGCTTTTCCTACACCGGTGCCCTTCTTGAAAACTATTGCCCAAGGCGTTTTTAGAAGATATAAGCACTGGGGTGGTACAATTTTCAGGCACAGGTGTTGTTTGCATTCAACGCCTTGGTGAATGGTATCATAGATTGTACGAGCCGATGCATTTTTATTATTAAAGCACTAGTGCTTTTGTTGAGCTAACACATCAGTGCTCCAAATGTTTGTTTCTAGTCCCGATGCTTTTATTTAAATTTACAGCATTGATGCTTTTATATTAGTAGCGAACTGGTGCGATTTGGCTAGTAAGTGCAACACTAAGAAAACATCCGCTAAAACCTCCGGCCACCCAAATTATTTTGGTTCTGTTGAAGTTCTGTTATTAGCTCTGCTAAAACATATGATACCACAAATGGATGTTATAGCAGAGGTTTTTTTTGACAATTTTTTCCAATTTTATAACACTAAAAACCTATGTTATAACGTGGGTTAAAAGGCATTTTCCTTGTAGTGAATTGTTATTTCTCATAGATAGAATTGGCAACTTATCTAATTAATTTAGTAGGAAAATTGTCACATTCTTTGACCTCAATCATACAACCCGATGGACAATCCAAGCATGGTAGCTGTTGTGATTAATTAATCAATTGAAAGGGCTAAACATCAAGCATGGATTAACATTAACACCTAAACATACGGCTAGTATACAAACACATAGAGATTTAACTAAAACACATGATGGGTGGAAATGAACCCCATGGTCTAGCCTTAGCATAAACCAATAGTGATTAACTGGCTATAGATGATGGTGTATTCAAATGATTTTGAACAAACATTGCATGGCAATTGTTGCAGACAAACAATTTAAACTAGCGATCAACCTAATATAAGAATGATATAGTGCATGATTTTCTTAGTGTTTAAAACATCATTCCTTTTCCAACAAACATACAAATAAATAATATAAGTCAATTATCTGCTTAATCTAGGAATGATAAAGTTACCAAGCTAGTAATGCGGCAAAGTGTCGTTGAAATCAATGACATTAATTAGTGGAGATCACAGAGTACACATGATTCAGATATTTTTAGGTACTAGAATTAAGCAAGATCTTTTACTTATGTGATGTTAGCAGAATTGCATATGAAATATTATAAAACAACCACATGTGCATGCTTTAAAGAAGATGAAACATAATGACGACCATAAAATCAAAGAGCACAAAACACATGGATAACAGATTTCACCCAGTGTGGGTTACGTCTTTGGGGTCGGTGTCAAGATTGGGGAAGCCACTTCACTAAATGTTGCAAGGTGATGATGAGTACATAGTACGTTCTTTGTCAATACAAGGATAAATTCCCTCAACCAGAGCGTTGGCGCAATTGGGCTTGAACCAGGTTCGGCTTGTACATCACACAAACAAAACCCTCAAACACTGGCCCTTTCGGTAATGACCCACAAGCAGGTCAAAGTCTCACCCAAGGTGGATATGGGTGATTGCAGAACCAAGTTTATGCAACCTTGAGGGACTACGCGGAGGGGCTCTTAACTTCTCTTTTTTGTACTTTAATCATCCTTCTAACATTCATAACATTAATGCGCAGTGTATTCTAACTACAAATTTTGTCACATTCATTTTAATATAAACACATCACATAACAATAACAGGTGCGTTAACATACCAATTACTTGTAATTACTTCGCATAAACAGATATAACACAAATAACATATACATATACAAAAGATGTCACCAAAGCTTCTTCTTCTTAAGTACATACAACTTCTCAACCTACGCACCCAGCTACAGGTGGTCTACGCACTCAGCTGCAGAATCTTCCAAGGCCTCTATGCACTCAGCTATGGATCCTTTCCTTAAGACCCAAAACACAAAACAAAAGACTCGATCACTTGTGCTCTCTCTATAATGTGATCTAATGATGATCTTCGACAAAGAATTACATGTCCTTAAATACATTACATCTCTACAAAAACCATGGTCCACATACCATGGATTCAACAAAACAATGAACTAAAACCATGATACTCGATACAAATGTCGGGCTTCAACCCACCTGAAAGCCTCTAGACACCGTGCGATAAGTAGAATTTCGTGGACTCTGCGCAGTCCACTCCTCAAAATGCAGTCTTTGACCAAAATTGGACCAAGTTAGGTTGTGCCCAATGGGCCTCCAACATCACATGTGAATCGTCCCGAGTCACTCAGGTGCAGTTCCCTTGATCTTTGTTGTCATGCTATTGTAGACAACATTGTACTGTTGGACTATTTCTGCTACCTGTGTTTCCTCTCAACGCACTTCTTCCAGCAATGCCTTTGTGGTTGGTATAACAGCCTTTTGCAACACTTCTTTCTCCCTCTGTCATAGCTCCCTGAGCCTTTAATCTACTACTTGCAAAAGATGGAGGGCATCATCCTACCATGGCTGAGCCCTCTCTGTCAAAATCTGCTCTTTCCTCCGAAGATCCTCAATCTATTTCTGGAGATTCTTCCCTTCAGTGATGCTAGCGAGCCTCTACGAGACTGGTAGGGTCTTCGCAATCGCCAGGATATCTTCTCACCGCTTCCGCTTCGCCTGTAGCTCTTGTTGAATCCTCTGAATGTTTGGATCCTCCTATAGTGAGGTCCAAATCTACATGGTCTCATCTAGTAACTTTCCATAATCTTCCATTGTGCCGGAGATGCCTTTCACTGCATTTTTTAGATCCATCTCCCTTTGATCACGTACAAGTGTCATGACTGGATGCAGCCTTATTTGCAACTCATAAATATTCACTTCATATTAAAACTTTATTTTTGTGAGCTTATTCTTTGACTCTTTATCATGAGGTCGAGCTTCACGACCTTCTCTGCTAGCAATTCTTTTTCGCGGACCTTTGTGTCCAGAACTTCACTACAAGATTTTGCAACGTCTTCCTCTAGCTGTCATTGTTGCTGGTGTGTTTCATCCCTTTCTTTGATCAATTAATCGAGCTCCTTCTTCAGCGAATATTTGTCCTTTTGCAGCCGAATACTTAATAGTGAAGTGTGTTGTTCTTTCTCCTTCAATTCATCTATAATACTTTGATGGAACTTATGTAATACCTAGGTGGGCATTGCGGCGATGTTCATTTTAACACGGTCCCACCCTCTTGCTCACTCTCTGTCCTTAGTGGATTCAAATTGTAACACTCCACCTGGTATTTGCAAAATGCTCAATCTAATTGTTGGATCTATCTATTGCTCTGGCTACAGTAGCTGACCTATCTGTGTCGGTTGTCTGGCTGTGTGGAAGTACCTTTAACTCCGTGATGCCTTGATGCACATATGTCAAGATAATTTTGTAGCGATCATCGACCTTGTTCCAAGTATCTATTTTTACTTCTTGAACCTTTTCTCCAATCTTGTCGATGTCCCCATCAGTGAGGACAAGCAGTATCACGCCCTTAGATTTTCTCGCCTTATATTTCTTCCATGCGCCTGATGTAGTTACTGTAGGTACCCTCTTTTTGATGATGAATAATGATTCCCTTGTTGGATCTACGTCGCTAAGAGGGTCATGGGTATCCTATTTTGTCTCTAGCTCTGTCTCTCATTGTGGTTCCTCTACTCCTTTTCCTTTGTCTTTCCCACATTGACCCACATGTTGCATGGTGCCCCCCATTGCTTCAGTGTCTTCTATGGTTGGGTTCATTCATTCGACTCACCATTTTTGTATTATTGTGAGCAGGTCGTCTTCAGTGACCAAATATGACAAAGGGTGCCATGTCTCCATTGGATCCTTCCAAGCCTTGATGTATACTCTCCGAAAATATGCCTTGAATGCTACGATGTTGTGATACTCCTCATACAAGCTAGGTATAACCTGGGATACTGGTTCACCACCATGTGTAAATCCATGTCCAATAGCATAAAAAATATATATATATATTCTCATATGTGTGCAATGACTCCTTGGTATGCCACGATGAGGCATATCATGTGGCTTTACATACATCTCTTTCGACTCGCAGAAATTGTGAGTCCTCCGTCTCCTTCCATCCTAACAGTGTGATGATAAAAATCAACCACGCATAATGAAATGTTTTGCCTTCCTCATTGCCTCGCGACAATCCTCCGAAAATTTCTTGCATAAGTACCTAGCCCAGTTGAACTGAACCCTATCACTACACTGCACAACCAAAGAAACCACAGTTGCGGGGACTTCATTTGCTGTACATTTCCTCATTATTTTTTCTGCTAAAATGTGTGTGACGAAGCACATCCCTTCGTCGCTGATAGAGTTGATATCATACTGCGTGACTTCTTGATAATCCTGAACTTATCCGTCATGGTTTATGTCATTGCCTTGTCTTGGTTTTTGCCGACGAACTCTTCAGTGGGATCCTTCCCTTAGTAGGGCAGTCCAGTAATTTTTCGTACCAACATCTCGTCAATCGAGATCCTCTTCCCAAACCAGAGGCATTCGTCATGCACCAATACTAGTAATTGTCGAACACAGGCTATGTTGGATGTGCTTCTACCGAAGTGTGGCACGTAAAACATGTTTAGAAAGTCTGATCTCTATAATCCTGCAGCCTACTGGTGCAGCTCCAACCTCGCAACTCTGATCTCTGGATAATAGACCTGGTGTAGGTACTTTCTCGGCTCGAACTGCGAATATTTACTTATGTCATTAAAGTCCCAATCCTCCATATTTAATTGTGGGATTTTCCCAAGCACTTTGCCTTCAAATGGAACTTTTTCTAGTAGTGTGATGTGAAAGTGTTGAACTTTGTGCCTTTTGGGTCCTTAACCGACTTGGCACCCAATTTCCTTGGTGGAAAATATGGTGGCAGCACAGAGGGAATTTTTGCGTCGTCTATCTCCATTTGGTGCATCTGAACTTCCTCCTTATTGTCATGAATTTCCTCTGGTTCTTCCTGTTGTACTAATTTCTTCATCTTTTCCTTAGATTACTTATCATGTTTGGCCTTCATCTGCTGCTCTTTTGTTGTCTTCTTCCTTGGGGATGTTCTTAAATCTACTCCAGAGGCTTCAGTTGGCCTCTTTTCGGGTATTTTCTTGGGTTGTTCTCTTGTAACTACTTGTTTTTGCGGCAACCTTGTACACCTTGGGGAAAACAATACATTTCGTGCTCCAAAGTGACCAACCTGAGCTTCCATGACTCCTGCTAGCCCTTTGTCTACAAATTCTTAGGCAATTTCTTCAAATCTTCTCTCACACATACAGTAACACACTTGACTCACTCTTGATTCCAAATTCTCAAACTAAACTCTCTAGATAGCAAAGTGTAATTGTGGAGCGGGACATAGATTTTATAGAGAATTGTGTTTCATAAATGTGTTTCTCCTACGCCTTTTAACGACAACTTTTTCCTTCCAACGGTCATACTTTTCCTATTATCTTCGACAATCATGCAGCAATCTACCCTCCATCATGGTTCTTTCATACTTTGACATACTTCTGAATATCACACAATAATCCTCCTTTGGCGCGGTACTTTCTAACTTCGACACACCAGTGAATATCGCGTAATAGCCTTCTTTGGAGAAGTCCCCTTCCATAGAGTAGTTTATAGTCTAGTACCCACGTTCAACTATAGGTGGCACTAAGACTCTTCTCCTTTCATCTTTCAATGTGAAGCTCTGGGGACAGAGTCGCCCCTGTATACCTTAAATCTACTATCATTTACTCATCCTGCAATCAGTTGACGTTTAACTTCGTGGGTTGAACTGTGCCACTATCAGAGATATGTTTGATGATATACGGTCCTAACCAATGTGTCTTAAATTTTCCTAAGAACTTCGTGAATTTGATATCATATAAGAGTACAAAATCTCCTTCCTAGAATGTCTTTTGCTTGATGTGTTTGTCATGCTAGGCTTTCTCCCTTGCTTTTTGTACTTGTTGATGAAAACTGGTTATAAACCAGTCCTCTTCCAAAGCAAGCAATTGTGCCATTCTATACTCCATTACATCGGAATATGCCATGTCTGTGAAGACTGTAATTCTTAAAATGGGCATAATGTACTCCATAGGCAAGACTACTTCTTGTCCATATACCACCCTAAAAGATGTCTAGCTTGTCAGGTTCTTGCATGTTGTCCTATATGCCCACGACAACACTGGAATCCTTAGATCCTAGTCAATTTTGTTCACATTGCACACTTTTGTGAGGGCATTCTCCATAATTTTATTGAAATTTTCAACTGTCCCATTCGCTTTAGAGTGATATGGGGTACTTTTCTCATGGTGTACTTGAAACTCTTCAATCAACACCTCAATATCCTGATTCAAGAAATGTGAGCCTCAGTCACTCATCAATATCTTTGGACACCCAAATCTAGATAGAATGTACTCAAAAGTGAACTTCACGGCAGTATCTACACTACAATCCTTCACTGGTTTTGCCTTGGCCCACCTTGTCAAATAATCAGTTGCAGTGATTATGTATCTTGTGAAAGTCTTCTTTCTTGGTGGGTTAATAGGTCCAACAAAGTCAATAGCCCATTTTTCAAATGCTTGCAACGTTGCCTGTGGATTTTATGGCATTTTGTCTCTTCTAGATGGTCTTCTTGTTCTTTGACATATATCACATGCTTTACAAAACTCTATTGCATCCTTATGTACTGTGGGCCACCATAAACCAACTCTCAAGATTTTATACGTAGTGGCCTTTCCTGCATAATGTCCACTTGCAACTCCTCCATGAGCTTCAGCTAGAACACTCTGCCTTTCATGTTCTAGGACATATCTTCACAGTATTTCAGCCAGTCCCATTTTGTACAAGTGCCCTGCAATCAACATGGAATCAACTATTTTTACCACCAACTCCTTCTTTTGTTGTGTAGTTTACTCTGTGGGCACCTTTCCTGTGACCATAAACTGAATAATATCTGTGAAGTGATCATCCACGGCCCTAATTGCAAACAACTATGCGTCGGTGAGGTTATCTTCGATACTAGTGGGTTCTTCTCCTGTCTCCAATCTTGACAAATGATCGGGCCCAACATTCAATCTTCCTGGCTTGACTCCAACCTCAAAATCTACTCCTCGAACAACAAAAACATTGACAGATTTTTCCTCCTAAAACAGGCTTATTCAACAAATATTTCAGCTCGTAGTGATCAGTGAACATATTTAAATGTGCTCCCAACAAGTAGCGCCTGAACTTCTATAATGCATAAACCGTAAATAACCCTTCTCTTTCTGTTGTAGTATAGTTATTTTCCAACTTGGACAATTTTTTTCTTACAAAAGCTATGCGGTTATCAACTTCGCCTACTCCTGGTTGTGCAAGCACTAAATCCAACTCTATGCAAGATGCATCGACATGTACATGAAATTCCTTATTCCAGTCTAGGAAAACTAAGTTCAACGCAGTTACCATCTTCTCCTTCAGTATATCCAAACTCTTCTAACATTCTTTGTCCCATTTAAAAGTGACACCTTTCTTCAATAACTTCTTCATTGGCACATACCCCTTTGTAATTTTTTTGTAATGGCTAGTGTGTCCAAGTGTTGTGCGCAGTTGTCTCACTGTTTTTGGTGCTAGCAAGTTCACAATGACTGTTATCTTCGCGAGATCCACCAACAAACCCTGTTCGCACACAATATGCCTTAAGAATATGCCACAAGGCACACAGAATATACACTTTCAAGTTTAGTGAAGTCTGAGGCTGCCTACATGTATCTAGCATGAGCCTTATGCTCGCAATATGCATCTTTAATAGCCCAAACACTGTCCAGTCATCAAAGTAAACTTCCAATAATTTATGTATGCTATCCTTAAATGTTGCGATTACAACTCTGGAAAATATGGCAGGCACACTCTTCAAGCCAAAGGCATCACCATGTACTGAAATGAGGCCCACTTTGTTGCAAAAGTTGTCTTATGTCTATCTTTTGGCACAATTCTGGTCTGATGGTAACCCAAAAAGACAGTTGTGAAGGAATAGGCCTCGTGACCTCCTACATTGTCCAATACTTCGTCTGTAAATGGTGTAGGGAAGGGGACATGCACACATGCATCATTTGGTGTTCTCAAATCAAAACAAATTTTGACCTCTCCTTGAGTCTTGTTTTCATGAACTATCATGGGACTTACCCATTCAGACTCTTCGACAAGCTCGATGATCCCCATTGCTAGCATTTTGTCTAATTCTTCCTTCACCATTTCCTTGTATTTTGGATTCAACCTATAGGTTCTTTGCTTCACAAGCTTCACGTCAAGTTTCAAAGGGATCCTCATAACTCCTAGGCCCCCCAATATGCCCTTCATTTATAAAAAACTTCGTAGGGAATAGCTCCTGGTATTCATGTAGAAACTTTGTCATTTTATTAAATGTATATTCTTCCCAATAGTCTCCAATCTTCGCGATCTTCAGGTCTTCCTCTATCCCAATATTCACTTTCTGTGTTTTTATTAGTTGCATTATATACGGTATTTTGGGTTCTAGTCCAACAACTTCGCGATGTCCTTCCAATTTTGGTATATCAATATTGTGCAGATATTCATCTTCCTTAGCAGTGATATTATAACCTTCCAATGCATTTTATAACTGTGCAACTCAATCACGCTGCCAACTTAATGGAGCTTCATTCTCAAAAATCTTTGCTCTGTTTACCTGAAGAGTCAAGTCTATACAC
>APFE030543245.1:0-28603 GCA_000404065.3 Pinus taeda
GGGTGATGCAGAGGGTCTGAGGGCTGACGCAAAGGCTTCAATAGCTACGCAGATGCTAACAAAGCTGATGCGGGGCCAAGAGGCAATGCTAGGAAGATTTTCGTGGGGCAGACTAGGTGCTGATGAGCCGGGAAGGGTGACGCAGTCCCTGTCAGAGAGACGCAAAGCAATGGAAGCTGCAATTGTTGCTGTGGGATCGTTCATCCGGTGATTGATCAGCGGAAATATCTATCTCCGAGGAGAGGTACTACTGTCGAGGGCATTCTCTGTTGGTTGAGCCATTTCTGGCACCCTAGTTGTATTCTGAAAATTGCATAATAATAAAACCCTCTAAATAGTTCCACCGATTTTCCCACATTGGGTTTTTTCGGGGATATTGGTCCAAAAATAACGGTGTCACTTGTGTGCTTGTTTTCTTTCAGTTGATGATCTATAGATGTTGATATTGTACTTGTGTTAATTTTCAATATTTACATGGTAAATAACTTGTTAAGTAATTAAACAAATAGGAAGAAATAAACCAGATAGTACAGGAAGAATTTCTAAAGGGCTAAACTTAGAAATTCCAACGTGAGGTGGGATACCAAGTGGAAAACCCCAAGATCCCTCAAGAAAAAGTATTATTTTATTATTATTACAAGTGAAACCCTCTTAGAGGGAAGTGAGGGTTTTAAATCTTTAAGGAGGGTTTACAAGAACAAAAAAACATCAAGAGCAAATACCCTTCCCCAAGATATCAATATAAGAAATGAGAAATTTTTAAAATGATTATGGCACAATTTGTAGTGAAGATTCTCTCAATAAGCAAATCGTTTTCCTCCAAGAGAGCTTGCTCAAAGAGTTAGACGTCCAAGCTTCAAGAGAAAATTATGCACAAAAGAGGAAGAGAAATCCTCTTATATACTCACGGACATGGGGAAAAGGGCCTCAAAATGTAGATCTGTGATTTTTCAAGCTTCCAAGTGATAATTCCTTCAAAACAATTCCAAAACCCTAGTCATCTAGAAGATAAAAAGTTTGTGAAAAATTGCCAGGCCAAACGCTCTTCCTTCAGATCTACGCAAGCATAGAAAAGGAGATCCAAATTAAAAAGGGAACAAGAGAGATGTATTTACAAAATGGTTAGAATACATACATAAAATTACAAATTTGCAAATGACAAGAGTATGAGGACATCTCCGCTCTTGTGCAAGCAAGAAATGGTTAGAATATATACATAAAATTACAAATTTGCAAATGACAAGAGTATGAGGACATCTCCGCTTTTGTGCAAGCAAGAAATGAGCTCTAGATAACTAGATTATTCAGTAAAAGTGCGCCAATAGAGAAATAGATCTTAAAATTGACGATATTCTCAAAGCTTATGGCAAGGAAACTCCCTCTTCAAATAAATCGTTTGATAATACTTTGAGAGAAATCGATGTGGGTTCTTCCACTTTTGTTTACTTGAGAGTTGGTTGGTTCAACCAAAAACTTCCCCAAACACTTAAGATCTTATTCAAAAAATTGTAGCTCTCTACACACTTCAAAATTGTTAGATCCACAAGGGTTTGAACTACAAAATGAACCCACTAGCGCTTCTAGATCTAGAGAGGTCCTCCCATCCAGAAAATTACACAAGATACCTTGTATAAATTAATCCAAAAAAGGCATATGAAAATAACAAGTTATAGATCAAATCATTTAAGAGCATTAAGCACAAATAAACCAGAAAAATATTACCATAGAAATAGAAGAATAACCCCACAAAGCGTGTGCCCCAAAATTCTTTCTTTATTAGATCAAAATAATTTCCAATACAAGAATCCTGTAGAGCTTCGCCTAACCAAGAGCACAATTTTACAACGATACAGTGTGAGGAGCTAAAGCTCTCTTAAATAGAAAAAAATGAGAGAGATTATTCATCCCCAAGTGGTCCACAAACAAAATGTCATGATCCTTTTATGAAACGTCCAGATCCTAAGGAGAAAACCAAAACCCTTGATGAGGCTCTGCACAGATCTTGAGGAAATCTAGTCGTTTGCATTGAAAGAGTGGCTGGGTTGAGTGGAAACTTATTACTGGAGTGATTTGGACCACTCAAAAATATTTTCCATCTTTTTTCCTTGAAAAAATGTCATTTAAATTAACCACCTTGGATCATCTCCTTAGAAATTTGATTTTCCTAGACCATTTGTTATGCTGGAGGACCAACGAATTTTTTCTTGGTGATTTTCTTACTTGATTTGTGGAGATTCCATCACTTTTGACTTGACTTCACTTCTTGGGAAAGTCCACTTCATTTTTTATCATTTTCCATTTGGAGAGAAAAAAAAATTGTTTTCCTCTCATTTTATTTTCCAACTAATTGTTTGCCTTTTTTGCCAGAAATAGGAAAAAATGTGTTGAGGGGTACTTATTTTCCACCATCAAAGTGTGTCTAAATAGAAAGTTGAGGTGCATAGGTCTAATTTTGATTAATCGTACCCCTACAACTTCTATAGATAACACTTATTACATCATATATCAAATTTACATAGAAAATTCTTATTCTATCAAATTTAGTCCTGATGATGGACCCCCTTTGGGGTTTGAAACGTCGACAGAATGAACACAACACTGTGGATAATCTGGATCATGCTACTCCAAAAAACTACCATAGAAGCTTAAAATCTAAAATAGAAAATTCTCGTCAAGTGGGAAATTTTTACAATTAAAAATTTGCACTTAAACACAACCAAATTCTGCAAAACTTTAGAGATGATCTAGTATCGTAATATATATCGACTCTAGACACTAGGACTCACCTAAGACTCCATCATCAAGCCGCACTCTAGCTATGGGTTATATCTAGGAGAAAAACTTAACTGGTAATATCTATTGAAAAACACAAATAATGAGCTAAGGAAAAAAAACTCCCTAGAGTGACCTCACTTGTAAGTAAAGTCCTACGCTACCTAGGCCTTTTATATGACTCTTTTTCATCATACTAGAATCATTTTTACAACATCCCTGTAGGGCTGCGGAATCTGTACAACTGACTGAAGAGAAGAAGAATATGAATTTCTGGAATTCTGGACTTTTGACTTGATATGATGATCCTGGAATGCCCTGAAGTGTGCTTTGATCATGGAACCTTTAGCAAATCTTCCAATGCAATTTGAGTGGTTAACGAGACTATGTGGAGACATTCGCTCATGTGGCCAGGTACACTTCTATCAAGGTCGTGATTTCATTTGCAACACAGATGGGATGGTAGATACATCAAATGGATGTCAAGACGGCGTTCCTAAATGGTGAGTTGGAAGAGGAAGTGTACATTGAGCAACCAGAGGACTTTGTAGCACACAATGGAGGGACCCACATGTGTAGGTCAAAGAGAGCGTTGTATGGGCTCAAGCAGGCTCTCCGGGCATGGTATGAGCACATTAACAACTACTTGCAAGGCATGGGCTTCATGAAGAGTGATGCAAACGCGGACCTCTACTACTTGGTAGTTGGGGGTGAGGTGCTAATTCTTATCTTGTACGTGGACAACTTGTTTCTAACAGGTTTAATCAGGCTCATAGAGGAGTGTAAGAGGGATCTTGCAGTTGAGTTTGAGATGAGTATTTGGGGCTCATGCACCACTTTATAGGCATGGAGGTGTGGCAGACAGATGGAGATATTTTCCTTGGTCAAGGGAAATACTGCATCGAGATCTTAAGGAGGTTAGGGATGAAGGATTGCAAAGCCATTCCTACACCCATGATCACGAATTGGGGAAAGTAGACGCATCCAGGGAGAAGGATGTAGACCCCACCTTATACAAGTATTTGATTGGCTCTCTTATGTATTTGGTCAAAACCAAGCCAGATATATCCTATACAATACACTCTCTCAATGAATTCACGGTGGAACCAAACATAGTGCATTAGACAGCAGCTAAGCATGTGCTCAAGTATTTATGCGGCACTATTGAGTATGGCATCAAATATGCTTGAAGTGATGGTGTCAGGTTGGTTTGCTATATTGACGCAGACTGGGCAGGTAATACAATGGATTGGAAAATCACATCCGAGTGTTGCTTCAGCATGGGATCAAGAGTTGTTTCCTAGTACAATAGGAAACAGAAGTTCATGGAACTGAGTTCTGCAGAGGCAGAGTACATAACTTTGGAAGCTACTAGTAGCTTTGTTTGGTCAGAGCATTAAGATGACGATGATACCTGCAACAGACAGAGTTGCATCTAGTTGTCTGAGAATCCAATGTTTCACAACAGGTCCAAGCATATAAACATCAGGTACCACTTCATCAGGCACTGTGTAAAGCACAGGATAGTTCAACAACAGTATATACCTACAAATGGGCAGGTAGCAGATATACTGACAAAGGCTTTGGGGAAAGCAAGATTCATCTTCTTCAAAGACAAGATGGGTGTTATGCAGAACACCTTCCTTGTGAAGAGGGAGTGTTAGTTTATGTAGCTCAGACAAGTGTTCGAGTCCTAGATGGTGTTTATGAGGCTAAGGGACACCATGGATTAATTTTCTCCAATACACAAAAACGTTTCTAAGGAAAATTATATAATTAGAATTAATTAGCCAATTTATTAATTTACCTAACTCTAACTTCGAGAAATGGCCTAATTAATCGAGATTAATTGAGGTAAATCAATTTTCCTCTAGTGAATCTTAGAAGTCATGTGATGGAGTCAAGATGATCCTAGCCATCAATTGAGATTAGATCATTGTTGTTGATTGCTCAATGAGAGATTATAAGAGAAGATCGATGGGCATTTAGGGAACACATCAAAGACACAGATTTGCAATGATAGCAAGGGAGCAGTGATAGCGTGAGGGCACCAGCAAATCAAGATCAGCATTGATTGAAGATAGAGTTGTCGGATGAAATTATTCACAACGATTTCCACTTTCTCAGAGTTAGAGGGAAATCGATTTTATCTACAAAGAGAAGACGAGTTTCTAGCAATGCAAATTGACTCAGAGAGGTCAAGTTGTTGAAGCAAGGGGAAATTTGCCAAAGAGATTGATTTCCTCAAAGGAAGCCGAGTTTGCCAAAAGAATTTGAATTCTAGAGGAGGCTGAGTTGATTTTCCCAACCAATGTGAGTTGCTAGAGAGGGCAGAGTTTCCAAGGCCGCATGTGTGGACTAGTTCGAGGCTCTAGAGAAGGGTCAAATTGGATCAAAGATGTTGAGTTGTCTCTAGGAAGCCAAATGGACTTGCGAAAGTGAAAGAAACAATTTTCTGGAGGTTTGCTAATTTAGGGAAAAAATTGTAATTTTTCAATCACAGAATTTTGCTGGAGAATAAATAAAATACTTATTTGCAGAATAGGTTTTGCCCACATCGAGGTTTTTCCGAAGACATTTGGCCAAAACATCGATGTTCATTATTTTGTGTGTGCGCAATATTTTCTCAATCTTGTATTTAATTTTCTATGAAATTGTAGTAGCATTTTTTCAGTATTTGCCGCAAAGAAATTGCATAACACAAATAATGAAATTTGATGGGAAAATAATAACCAGTAACTACAACAGTATTAAAATTTCACACATGAGAGATCATAACAAGGACTTTCATTCAAGAGGGTGACATGTGGAGGAAGAATAACACAATTTAATTATAATACCACACAACCCTACAAATATTATGAAGAAAAATGCAATATATGAGCATTCTACAACAATGCATGAGCTCAATAAATTAGATGCTTGAGTGAACATGTCTTTCCTCATTGGATGTCACAAGTTTGAATATGGAGGAGGTAGGGTATGTACAGCTCCATAGACTAAACAATGAAATCGCTACACAAAGGGGGTCCCTTGTCCCACAAGCAAGGGGGTCTCATACATCAATTTGGTGTTCGGTCAGGCTATGGCCTTAAATGAGGTAGGTCTATCATGGAAAAGGCCCATCTCTCCTAACGTTCGAAGTTGAACAAGGAAACTCAATATAATATGATGACTAGAGGAAGAATTGATGGGAAGGCTCCACCATAATATTGTTTGGAAGAGGTATCTTGCCATTGAGACCTAAGCGATCTCGTTCGTCTCCTTGGGAAGGATCTAATCTAGTCAAGTTGTTGAAATATGGTGGGATGGGGGAAGGTCCCATGAGTCTACACTAAACTATAGATTGGAGATGTGTCGATATCAGCCTGTCTTTAGTGCCCCTTCCCCATGGTAGCACAATGAAGAAGTGATATGTTGGGTAGGGCTCTAGTAGGACACTGAAGAATATGGGCTCAAACCTTAACAGTGTCTTACAAGTATAAGGCCCATCACCTCTGGTCAGAATATTTGAAGAAGCTAGTGAGTATCTAAGTACCCCTGAAGAGGCAATGGAAACTCCCCCTAATCTCATAGTAGATGAGGAGACAGAAGATGAAGTGCTCCTTAATCTCTACCTCCTGTAGAGGGCATAGCTAGCAAATCATATCTTATCGATTGATCTGATGGTCTGTGTTGTTAAGAAAAATGGTACCAAGGAAGTGTATCCTCATGCATTGGTCTTTTTGCCTACAAAAACATTTTAATAACCATTTTGTCATGTGACATTAAGAGTTTATTAATGTCATGGGGTAAAGTCACTTTATGAGTGTTGAAGAATCTAGGGCAAAGTAGTGTAGTGTGATTCTCCATTACTTGATGACAATTTGTGGAAGTCTTTTTACTTTTCTTGTTAGCTTAATCTTCTTCTTCTTATTAATGCATGTGTGGGTACTTCATCAAACTGCTACCAAAACATAAGAACAAGAACGCAAGATATTGGCTCTCTGCCAGGCCCAAAACCTCTCTACTCTTGCCCTTTCGTAAATTTCTCTTATTGAAGCTTCTTTGATCAGTGCCAAACCCTAGACCCCTGACAAGAGTATCCTCCAAGCACAAGTCAAGTCCTTCCTTCATCCTGCACCTTATTCCCCGACACTTTGTCCTTCTTCTTCCGATACTTTGTTCTCCTACTCCTTGATGATAAGCTCTCTTATGTTAGCTCTAGAAGAGATGTTTCCTTTTGATCCTAAGTGAACCCTTTGACATAAGATAATACCTTTCTTCTCTTCACCAATCGAGCTTCTTCTTCATGTAAGATGGCAGACCTGATGTGGCAATACTACAGCCCTAAATTCTCGCATGTGTGGGAGTTTACTTGTTGTTGTAACCTCTTTCCTTCCTCAATTGAGTGATATTCCTCTTCCCTTGATTAGGAAGCCATATAGGCCTTGTTTACTAGGCCAAAACCAGAGAGATATGTCACTATAATTTTCTGTTATATAGGCCTTGTTTACTAGGCCAAATCCAGAGAGATATGTCACTATAATTTTCTGTTGTAATGACTGCAGGCAGATCCTTTCTTTCTCGCATGTGTTGCTGTGATAACCCTAGAAAACAGTCCCTTTCTCTTTGGCTTCTTTCGCTACCCTAGAAAGCCTCTTCTTCATCCTTCTCTTAGCCTCTTTTCCGCGCGAATTTCAGAGTAAAGTGTGTGCATTGTATTGGAGTGGACAGCCTCTATAAATAGAGGATTGTCCCGACTTGTAGGCCGACTTAATTGACTGCTTGAAGCCGACTTGAAGAGTAGTCTTTGGATGGTTCTTTGGTGAAGTTTGCATGCTTGAAGGAGCTTCTTTAGCATAGGAGGAGACTTGACTTTGCTTGGAGGTTCTCTCTTTGAATTTAGTACATATTTATACAAGGTGTAAGATGCCCTTAAGGTTTTCAACCTTTTCTTTTGACTATTTGACTCACCCATAGCACTTTAAATAGTGCTAGACCTATTTCAATGAGCAAGAAACTCATTGACATATATTATAAAAATAATATTTCTTTTCTTGATTAAATACAAATATCAAAAGTACATTTATGAAGACTGAACCTAGTTACTTTTCCTTCAACACTCCCTCTTAACTAGGGAGGTATTCATACAACATTACAAGGTGTTTGGCTATTATCAATCTTGAAGAATTCACATAAGAGAAACCGGATTAGCAATCCATCTGTTATAGCATCATATCCATCAACATTGTCATAGTGCAAGGCCTTGACTAACAGCTCCATCTCTTTACGAGACCATGAGCTACAATGTTGGCGAGACCAATGATTTATAGACACCTTCATCATTGTCTCTCAAGGTACATACCCACCCGGGTGTTCTCCGAGTATGACCTTCTAGAACTATTCTTATCTTGGGTTCCCAGCCCTGAAAGAATATCAGTCCTCTTGCCTACTCTTGTCTTGGATGCCCTACATACCCTCAAAGAGTATCGGAGGCCAGATGATTACCCAATCCTCCCATTCTTTCTCCCCAAGTGAAGACAAGAATGTTTTGTCTATCTTGTGTCTACATTTCCATCCATGGCCTTCATCTAGACTTACCGTTGTTAGTCCTGGTCTAGTGCATGACCCATGAAATGGAAAACACAATTGTCACTCCTTTGTAACCAAGGGTGATCTAAAACTCCCTCTTGATCTCGGACCCGTCAAAGCTCCCTCTTAACTGGGGACTCTTTCCTTCATCAGCAACTTCTTCTTCTTGGGTCCTTCAACAGCGTAATCTCCTTCCTTTCTTGATGTCATGAAGTCTTTGTTTAGACTTCTTCTAGGTAGGGCATCATCCATCGATCACTTTCCTTCCTGGGTTTTCATGTCTTGCTTCCTTCATGGAAAGTGGATTTCTTGTCATTCATCAGGTTTTCTTATCATCTAGGCTACTCCAATGTCATCTTGTCCATGCTTCAGAATATTCTTCTCATGGATGCTTCATTATACTTGCTTGTTTACATGCTTTGACCTAGTAGCCCATTATGGCTTCAACCTGATATTGCTTTTTCTTTTGTTGGATAGCTTCTTCATCACATCTCTATAGAGTACAATCAGTTATCTGCACCTTTTATATCTCCAAGGCTTTCATCGGTGTTAAGGGCCTTCCTTTGTCAGAGTGGTCTTGCCTTCTTTCAGGAGATCTTCAAAGCATTCTGTCAGATAGTGATTCTCGATGATCATGGTGTTCTTCACATGCTTGATCGCTTTCTTCATTTGCTTCTTCTTAGATATATAGGTCAACCATCTAATGCTTCTTGTGAGAGCATTCCTTCATTGCTTGCTTTCTGGACTTGTCAACATTTCTTTTTGCTTCTTACTAAGCAATCTTATGTCCCTTATGTGAGCAGATTCTTTTGTTGACCTTAATTGCATTGTAGTAAATGCCTTCGAGCATGTCCTTCATGAAAGAGATTCTTTCATACTTGATCATGTTATAGAACTATCCCCATGACTCAATAATATACAAATGATAACATGACTAAACTTTGGTACATACCTCATCTTGATTCTCCTTTGATCATCCTTTGGTGTGGCCCTTCTTGCTTCATCTTAACTTGCCTGCATATCATCCTTTTCTTGAATCCCGTGAATGGGATTCCCAATGAGACATCTGCTTTGGTCCATGAACCTTCTTTTGAAGATTTCATCATAGGATATTAAAGATCGTTGCCTTGCAAATGTTTCTTTTCTTTTGATGATGGAGGTCTTCTAAGATTCTTAATCATGACCAAATTTTTCTTTCATCATGGATGAGGTCCTATATTAGGTATGCTTCTTCTACAAGAATATCTTGAGCTATAACTCTCATGCTCCCATATTCTAAAAAATATTTCTACCCATGCATTTTGGTTTTATTATAAATGCTATATCTCCATGAGTATCTAGAACTCTATGTACATCATGCTTCTAGATTCTAGAGGATGGTTCTAGCCATGCATTATTATTCTATTCCTACATGCTCCTATACTACTCAAAACTTTGAAAGAAGCCTAGAAGTAAAGAGTTTGACCTAGTCTTAGTAAAGATCTAGAGGCTCTTCCTTCTTTTGCTTCTTTCCTTCTTCTTTCATCTCTTGAGTTATGTGAGCTTCTTCCCTCTTTCTTTTGTTGTCGTTGTCCTTCTTAAGCCTAGGACAATTTCTTTTGTACTGTCAATATTCTTGGCATCCAAAACATTGGATTTTGGACATGTCTTTGTTGTTTGTTCTTCGTGGACCAAACTTGCCAAATTTACCCTTTCTTTTGGCCTAGCAAATGTTTGCTCCCTTGATCCCACATCTTCTTTTGCCTTAAGTCTGGTTTCCTTTGTCCTGCATAGAGACCGCATTTCACTGAGAGTGGTTGCTTCCTTCTTGGCATATATGCTTGATGTGAAGTTTCCCCACTCCTCAGGTAGAGCATTGAGTACTACAATTGTCATTTCTCTCTCAGACATGACTTCCGCAAGTTCTTGAAGTTGATCTCTCATTTCAAAGATTTTCATGAAGTAGGGAGCTATTCCTTCCTTTATTATATTCATCTTGTACAATTCATTCCTTAGAGATATTACTTCTCTAGTTGTGGATACCAAGAATAGCTCTACTAGCTTATCATAAATTTCTTTCAATGTCTCGAATTTGAATACATAGGGAATGAGAGAGTCTTTGATTGATTCTATCAGAATCCATTGGGCTCTTGTCTCATCCTTATTGTACTTGACTAAGGCTTGAGTCTGTTCCTTAGAAGGGATAGTGATATTCCCTTTGGCATGTTCTAGGAGTTCATTCTCATTGAGAAGTAGATCAGTCTTCTTCTTCCATGCAACAAAATTATTGGTACCTTCCAATTTATTGCTTTCCTTGCAAAAAGACGTTGATGTATATTCAGAAGGGGACATGTACTTACTTGATAGATTTTGAGATGTAATGGATTTGCTTCCTCCTTCAAGACTTGATGGCTTGTCTTCCCTGGATCTTGATGTTCTTCAAGTTGCCTTCTCCAAGTGGACTTGCTTGATGATGAGATTTGCTTGAAGACTTGTAGCTTGATGTAGGTCCTGCTTCAATCTGCTCTTCTTTGTAGGTGCCTTTATGTAAGGCTCTTCTTCTAGCTTTGTAGACCTCCTTGATGAATGATGGATTGTATACCCTTCTTGTTCTTTAAGTGATTGAGACTTCTAAGTTTCATCCTTCAACTGTGTAGATGCTTCTCCTTGATGAGTGTTCTTGAGTTGCCCTTTATTTGATGTGTCACCTTAAGCTCTGATACCATGTTGAAGAATCTCGGGCAAAGTAGTGTAGTGTGATTCTTCATTACTTGATAACAATTTGTGGAGTCTTTTTTACTTTTCTTGTTAGCTTAATCTTCTTCTTCTTATTATTAATGCATGTGTGTGTACTTCATCAAACTGCTACCAAAACATAAGAACAAGAACACAAGATATTGGCTCTCTGCCAGGGCCAAAACCTCTCTACTCTTGAGAGGAAAACCCTTTCTGTGAATTTCTCTTATTGAAGCTTCTATTAATCAGTGCCAAACCCTAGACCCCTAAGAAGAGTATCCTCCAAGCACAAGTCAAGTCCTTCCTTCTTTCTACACCTTATTCCCCGGCACTTCTTCTGGCACTTTGTCTTCCGACACTTTGTTCTCCTACTCCTTGATGGTAAGTTCTCTTATGTTAGCTCTAGAAGATACGTTTCCTTTTGATCCTTTCAAGCTTATTGATCATGTAAGATGGCAGTACTGCAGCCCCAAATTCTCACACGTGTGGGAGTTTACTTGTTGTTGTAGCCTCCTTCCTTCTTCGCTTGAGTGACCTTCCTCTTCGCTTGATTGGGAAGCCATATAGCCCCTGTTTACTAGCCCAAAACCAGAGAGATATGTCACTGTAATTTTCTGTTGTAAGGACCGCAGGAAGATCCTTTCTTTCTTGCACGTGTGGTTGTGATAACCCTAGAAAACAATCCCTTTCTCTTTGGCTTCTTTTGCTACCCTAGAAGGCCTCTATTTCGTCCTTTTCTTAGCCTCTTTTCCGCGCTAATTTCAAAGTACAGTGTGTGCATTGTATTGGAGTGGACAACCTCTATAAATAGAGGATTGTCCCTCCTTTTAGGCTGACTTAATTGATTGCTTGTAGGTCGACTTGAAGAGCAGTGTTCGGATGGTTCTTTGGTGATGTTTGCATGCTTGAAGGAGCTTCTTTAGCATAGGAGGAGACTTGACTTTGCTTGGAGGTTATCTCTTTGACTTTAGTACATATTTATACAAGGTGTAACATGCCCTTAAGGTCTTCAACCTTTTCTTTTGACTATTTGACTCACCTATAGCACTTTAAATAGTGTTAGACCTATTTCAATCAACAAGAAACTCATTGACATATATTATAAAAATAATATCTCCTTTCTTGATTAAATACAAATATCAAAAGTACATTTATGAAGACTAAACCTAGTTACATTTCCTTCAACAATGAGGTGGTACATGTGCTAGGTACTTTATAATAAATTCACTTCATGTTTTAAATGTGACTCCAGGAGAAAAAGCATTAAGTGTTTTTTATTATTAAAGTCACTTTATATTTTAAAAGTGATTTTATGGGAGAAAAAGTGCACAAGGTACAAAACATGTTAAAGTGACTAGGAGTTCTTTAAGTGATGAGAACAACATGAGAAAAGAGGTCAAGAGAGAGAAATGATATCTACCCTTGATCTAATGAGCTGAGATTTAATCTCAACAATTAGATCTCTATCGTTAGGTTTCTCCTCACTAAGTGCAGACAAAAAGGAAAAAGCAAAAGATAATTGATTATTCTTCTCATGGGATTTGAGGAGCGCGTAGGAGGCAAAGGAGAGCTTGAGTAGGAGCAAAGGAGGGAGGTCAAAAATCGCAGGAGAAGGAGAAGCTACAATCAGAGGTTCAAGCCCAAAGTTTCTGCTAAGCTTAGACATGAATCCAGATAATTTCGAGCAAAGAAATCAAACTGTGTTTGCAGAGGTTCAAACCGAGTTTTATGGGTGGAAACAAACCGAGATTTGAAGAATCTGGTCGAGTTTGCAAGAGAAACCAGGCTGAGTTTCCAATTGTTTCCAGCCCGAGTTTTCCGGGTGAGTAAGCTAAGAGAATATCAGTATGTCAACAAGTTTCCCAAGGCTCTAGCAGTGCAAAAAATAAAGGCATTCTGATCAGAAGTTGAGGCATGAATTTCCAAGAGAATTTATGCTATATTTGGCTCAGAAATCGAGGCATTGTCAGAGAGTTCATGCATAGAATTTGAGGCAAAAAAAATCAGACTGAGTTTATGACTATGAGGAGGCTCTAATTTCTCTGTAATCTAACAGTGACATCAGCAAACACAAAAAGGGAGATAAGTTGTTTGTCTCAGCTATGTATTTATTTTCTCAAGAGCAATTAAAATCCTCTTTAGAACCAGTTTTCCCTTTGAGGGCTTTTCCAAGGTCATTAGACCAAAAATATTGTGTATTTTTTCTGAGTGTGTGCTTGCATTTATTTCTCATATCAGCTAAAACTAAATGGTAGATGTAGCTCAAATGTGTTTCAAATAAATTGCATTCAAAAGTTTTATATCAGACTTACTAGTTTATGACTGCAGGAATCAAATTTATGCAAAAACCTTGAAACTGTGGACAGTTGCCATCTAGCAAAAATTTCTAATTGGTATCAGAGCTTGGGAAGCTCTAGATCCGAGAAAGGAACCTTCAAATCTGAGCAAAATCTTCAGCTGATAGAAAAACCAGTAAGCTACCTTCTACTACAAGTCAGTAAACAGTGAATCAAAACGACCTTCAGATACCCATAGATTGGTTGTTGAGAGGGAGTCAAATTTGAGGTTTACAAATTGAGATTTTGTGTTGGTTGTGAGGGTCACGGCGACTGGTACAAGGGTGGAGGACAGATTGGCGGGGGTAACAAACTTTGGCCCCCGGAAGGAGAGGATGATGCTTTTGTATGAGGAGTTGGAGGTATGGGACATTATATAGAAGATGATTTTGAGGTAGAAGCTAAGAAATACCAAGATGACCAAGTCCAACACCGTGACCTCATACCTTACCAAGATCACTCAAGTAAGAGATGAGTTGGTTATCATGGGAGAGGCTATCCCTAAGGACTTGTTGGTTAGGATCGCACCAAATGGTCTCACCCAGCAGTGGGAAGGATTCATACATAGCATTGTTGCCAGAGAGCATTTTCTAGACTGGAGGAGGTTGTGGGATGATTTCATCCAAGAGGAAACTAGGAGGAGTGCCAAGAGGAGCAGCCAGAGTGGTGGAACAGATGGGGAGGAAAATGTTTCCCTTGCAACTCTGGGCAAGAAGAAGAAGCATGGATCCACAAGTGGGGGCAAGCAGCAGAAGTTGGAAGAGAAGTTTGAGAAGGACATGACGAAAGTGAAATGCTTTGCTTGTGGGAAGATGGATCACTATGCATCTGTGTCCCAAGAAGAAGGGGAAGAAGAAGGATGCAGCATCATCAACCTAGGTGGAGGAATTCGCCTCTAGGTTTGATACAGAGTTTGCACTGGTGGTGAGCTTAGCCACTAGTGTTATATCCACAAGTGTTTCGTTTATAGACAGTGGAGTATCCTGCCATATGACTAGAGTGAGGGAGCACTTTGCGAGTCTTATAAAGGGTGTAGACTTGGATGTGGTGCTTGGAGATAACACTGAGGTCAAAGCAGTAGGAATGGGGACTATATCCTTTGAAGGGGAGTCATTGCCACTTCTGAACATGAAGGAAGTCCTTTATGTATTAGGGTTGATGAGGACCTAATATTGATTTCTTGTATTACAGACTAGGGATATGTTGTGGTGTTCTGGGATGGACAGATGTTGATGTATCCTGTGGAATCTAGCATGGCATATACTAGAGTGATTGGTGTCCGTGAGGCGAGACTCTACAAGTTCATGTTTCAGCCTACCAGTACTATGAGTAGGTCACGGGAGGATGATTGTGTAGAATAGCAGGCTCCTACGCAAGGGGCCACAGCTCAAAGTGCAGGACCACTACAAGCCACAAGGGCATCTTTATCAAGGCCACAGGTGTCAAGGGATGGAGATGAGGCTCTCACACTTGTGTAAGTGACTTCTTTAGGGAAGAGGAAGCCAAGAAGTCTTTATGGTACCTTGAAGGATACACATGAGTCAGTGAAGGAGATCATACCACTAAAGAGGTTGGGTGGTTATGTGCCGAAACTCGAGAGTAGTGGGTGACAAGATGGTACCAAGGGGTGAGCATATCCACTTCAGAGATAAAGTTGGAGTGGCGGAAAACAACTTCCTCGATAAGAGAGAGTGTTGAGAGAAATGGTACCAAGGAAGGCTTTCCTAGTGCATTGGCCTTTTTGCCTAGAAAAACATTTTAATAACCTTTTTGTCATGTGACATTATGAGTTTTATTAATGTCATGGGGTAAAGTCACTTTATGAGGTGGTACATGTTCTAAGTATTTTATAATAAAGTCACTATATGTTTTAAATGTGACTTTAGGAGAAAAAGTACCAAGTGTTTTTTATTATTAAAGTACACAAGGCACAAAACATGTTAAAGTGACTAAGAGTTCTTTAAGTGAGGGGGACAACATCAGAAAAGGAGTCAAGAGCATGGAAAATTTAGGGGCTAATATTCGTAGGTGGGCTAATTTTCAAAGATTTTTCCATAAAAAATATTCGCCAATTTCCGTTTTTTATAAAAATGATTCACCCAAATTTTACAATATGAAATTATTTTTCCTAATCGTCAACATTATAAAAACACTATGTATAAAATCATTACAAATACATCCATAAACATTTTATAGTTTGCATATTAGGGACTAGTGAGATTCGCCAATGTTTTTAAACTTCAAGATAATTTTCCATCCTTAAAATTTTCCCTGTTCAAGAGAGGCAAATGATCTCTACCCTTGATCCAAAGAGCTGAGATTTAATCTCAGCCATTAGATCTCTAGGGTTAGGCTTCTCCTAGCTAAGAGAAAACAGAAAGGAAAAGGCAAAAGATTATTTATTATTATTCTCATGGGTTTTGAGGAGAGCATAGGAGGCAGAGAAGGAGAGCTCAAGTAGGAGCAAAGGAGGGAGGTCGAAAATTGCAGGAGGAGAAGCAGCTACAGACAGAAATTGAAGCCCGAACTTTCTGCTAAGCTCAGGGACGAATCCCTGATAATTTCGGGCAGCAAAATCAGGCCATGTTTGCAGAGGCTCAGACTGAGTTTTCTGGGTGGGAAACAGGCCAAGATTTGAGGAGGAATCTGGCTGAGATTGCAGGAGAAACCATGCTGAGTTTCCTAGTGTTTCCAGCCCGAGTTTTCTGGGTGAGTAGGCTGAGATAATATCAGTCTGTCAGCGAGTTTTTCAAGGCTCTAGCAGCACAGAATTTGAGGCATTCTAGTCAGAAGTTGAGGCACGAATTTCCAGGGGAATTTCTGCTACATTTGGCTCACAAATTGAGGCATTGTCAGAGAGTTCGTGCACAGAAATTGAGGTAAAAAAAAACCAGCCTGAGTTTATGATTATGTGGAGACTCTAATTTCTCTGTAATCTGACAGTGACATCGGCAAACACAAAAAAAAAGAGTTGTTTATCTCGGCTGTGTCTTTATTTTCTCAAGAGCAATTGAAATCCTCTTTAGAACTGGTTTTCCCCTTGTGGGTTTTTCCAGGGTCATTAGACCAAAAATATTGTGTATTTTTTGAGTGTGTATTTGCATTTATTGCTCATATCAGCTGAAACTAAATGGTAGAGGTAGCTAAAATGTGTTTCAAATAAATTGCATTAAAAAATTTTACATCAGACTTACTAGTTTGGGACTGTGGGAATCAAATGTATGCAAAAACCTTGAAACTGTGGCGAGCTGCCAGCTAGCAAAAATTCCTACATGTGTTTACCCATCCATTATAAGAACCCACTCTGAATTGGCCCAAGGGAATGTGAAGAGAATACACCCAATAACAAGTAGCACAAACATGGTCACCAACATCGTCTACAGTGCCAATCAACTCCACAATGGTATCATAGGATCAACTCTAGATAACAATGAATCTACAAATGTAGCTCCAAAACTAAGGCCAGCATTTGATATAAGTTTTCGCTTGAGCGGGATGCTCAAGAACAATGGAGAGAAAAAGAATGAACTTCAATTTTGATGTGAAGTCCTATTTTGTCCTTTCTTTTATTGCTTAGTGTTGTTTCTCTTATTAGCACTGTTATGAAAGCACATGTAGTCAAAAGAGTTATTTGTTCAAAAAGCATAGCTTGCTTCTTATGTAGTATAAGGGGTCATAAAGTTATGTTGAAAGGTCATGATTAGGAGGTTATGTTTATAAAGTCATCATTGTAGCGAGTTAGGACAATTTTCCCAACCTTCATCTCACCAAGGCGTTGATTAGTACAAGAGACCTCCCTTTTTGTCAAACTGAGTTAGCATTACGAGTGGAGGCATCATTGCTGGCATTTTGCTTCAACCTCCATTCTATTAATCACTTAATACATCTAAATATAAAATTCTGCTTGATAAAATGATTTCATCCTTTGTCAAACTGTGTTAGTATTATGAGGGGAGGCATCATTGCTGGCCATTTGCTTCTACCTCCGTTCTATTAATCACTTATACATCTAAATGTAAAGTTGTGGTTGATAAAGATGATTTCACCCTTTGTATTCTCTTCTCTTGAATTTTGTTTTGTGTTTTCCTTTTCATTTGAGTCGAGTTCAAATTGTTGACCCATTTCATTGTCATCACTCTAAACTAATAGCCACAGAGAAAATCATTCTCAACACCCTCTCAAAGGCATTCTTGCAAGGTGACACTTGTGTCATTCAAGCCTATAACAAGTTCAAGTCGGTGATCTACTGAATAAGATACCCTTCCATCAAAATAAACCCTCTTATAGATGTATTCATACATAACAACTTATAATTACAAGCAATGGATTCTCATCACACGTAATGATGTTATAAACATTAACTTGTGCAACATTAACATTAACATTAACTTTTAAACAACACATCCACATGCAAGGAAATGAAATCCACATTCCAAAGCGAAAACATAAAAACCACAATCAATCAAGCTACCTTGTTCCCGTAATTGCCATGAACTGCTGGACTTTGTCTCGGTGTCCTCTACCTAGCTTATGCTGCAGGGTAAAAAAGAAAAGTGAGAAAACCCAATGGAAAAGCTCTTCAATTAAGAACTGCAGAATATCACTTTTAACAGAAAGAAAAAATCAGCTAAAGTGTACCTTACTACCTTCGTATTGTTGCATCAGCTTTTAGCCCATGATCAAATGTGACTTTGTCTAATTAGACAAACCAACTAACTAATGAGCTTTTTGTCCTAAGTGTACAGATTAAGTGATCAAAATTGGCTTGGTCTTGAATCTAAAAAACTAGTTAGTTGTCTTGGAGAGTGAAATGAAGAATGTGGGCAGTTAATGTATAGTCCAGTATAATGGGCAGGCTAGGGTTTTAAGTAGAGTTTGAGTCCCATTTAAAGGGTTGCACTAAGGTTGGAGGTATTGAGTGTTGAGTGTGTGTTCATGGAGTTGAATTACTATTTTTGTTTTTCTTTGTCATGGAGAATTGTTTGAGTATGTCACAGTGTAGGGCAGACATGGACAAAAATGCAAGTCTGTCCTTGTAGCAGATTTGAGATATGGAAAGAGCATGTCACTGAGTGGAAGAACCAAGTCGTCTCCTGGCACTCAGGTCCCCACTATAAATCTACATGGCTTACGTGTGCATATATTTGTTATCATTGGTATTATTCTCATGCTAAAGAACGGATATTGAGAATGTATTTTATTGCAGTATGTTGTTTATGTTAATGAGTTGTTTTAAAAGTGAAACGCTAAGGTAGAACAATAACCATTCAGCTTATGAGGGACATCGCCAGTGAATTCACCACTATCTCTTTGCAACCAAGAGAAATCATACTATTAAGGATCAGGTACAGGTCATCCTAATTTTTGAACTCAAAGAATTTTTGGAAGAATGCCCAAGGACAATGGGATAAGACAAAAAGAATGCCATTCGTAGATCTGAAGGAAAGAGAAATTGGGAAGACATGTTCTGCATTTGGGAATAAAGTAGGTAGGACACCTCTATGAAAAGATCTGAGAAATCACACAGATCAAGTAAGGCACAAAGTAATAAGTGAGCTACCTTGGAGTTCCACATTTGAGTACAAGAGGGATAGGAAACCCTAAGTACAAAAGGATGTACCAACAAAGTATGCAAGAGATAATGGGTGAGAAACCCGACTAGGGATGAGACTAGGACAAGAACAAAATTTTTGATCAAGGATAAGAGAATAATTGTTCATGTTTTTAAGTAAAGGCAACTATATGAAGGGAAATAGATAAATATGGATGCATATGGTTCTTAAGCTTGATTTATCAGAAGCATGTGACTGAGTTAGTTGGCTCTATCTCCAGCTTATGCTTCTCCACGTTGGCTTTAATCCACATGTGGTTAAGTGTGTCATGGGGTGTGTTTCAACAATCTCAACTGCAGTTCTCTTAAATGGATCTGCTTCAGGATTTTTCAAGCCCTCATAAGGCTTCAGGCAAGGCTGCCATCTCTCACCTTTGCTCCTTTTGGTAGAAGCAGGCCTGAGCCAGTTAACACTAACAGCAAAAAGATCTGGGGAGATTGATAGGGTAAAGGTTGGTGGCACACTGTTCCTGCCTCAACTACTTTATGTTGATGATATTTTTTCTAAAAGGTACTCTGCAGGAGGCTCAAAAGATGAAAGAGATTTTGGAACTTTACAACAAGGATACAGATATGTAATTGAATCTTCAGAAGTCTTCTTCGATTCATGATGGAGTAAATGAGGAGACAGCTCAACATTTGGTCAAAATTTTATCTTAATACTAACTGCAAAGAGATTTGGGGAGATTTCTAGGGTAAAGGTTGGTGCACACTGTTCCTGCCTCAACTACTTTATGTTGATGATTCTTTACTTTTTCTAAAAGGTACTCTGCAGGAGGTTTGAAAGATGAAAGAGATTTGGAACTTTACAACAAGGATACAGATATGTAATTGAATCTTCGGAAGTCCTCTTCTCGATTAAGAAATTGTTCAAAAATTTATCTTATAACCTATTGGAATTCCAAGTATGTTTTATATATCTTGATTTTCTTTTGAAGCCAGATGGACATCAAAAATTTGATTGGAGAGGGTTCCTCGCTAAGATAGAGACAAGAATTAATCACTGGTGTAACAGGTGATTATCCATCAGTGGTCAACTCATGTTAATGAGATCAGTACTGGAAGTAATTCCAGTCTCTTGGCATTCTTTGGCCCATATCCTGAAGGGTGCTCTTCAAAGGATTAGAAGGGTGCACCACAGGTTCTTAGGGTCAAGCAATCTGGGAAAAGAAAAGATCTCTTTGGTGAAGTGGGAGGCGTTAGCTAGGCCAAAGGAAGAAGGCAGATGGGATTGAAGAACATCCATTTTTTGGAGTCTCACTGGAAGCTACAAATCTATGGAGGCTATTAACCAGGGATTGTCTAGGGAAGGAAATTTTAGAGGAAAAGCACATCAAGCCTTGTAGTATTATTTATTGGATAAGAAATTCAGGAAAAAATGAAAAAATATTTCAAATCAGTCAAAGGCTTTGGTTCTTCTGTTTCCAGTCATTGGACAATGTTTATTGTGGAAAGTTGGGAATGGTGAACAGATCGGTCTAGGCTCTGATGCAATGCTGAGGTGTGGTAAGGTGTTTTGACCTGAGGATCTGACTGTATTTCTGGGAGATATAGGTTTTATGTACTTAAATCACGTAAGCAACCCATATGCTACTATTGTCTGGTCTAAAGGATGGAAGCAGGCACACAATCTGGAGCTGGTAGAAAGACATGTTGATCTGTGGAGAAGCTTTGTTGAAACTATTCAAAAGGATAATGTATAACTAAGAGAGAAGCCCAAAAACTTAGCCTGGGCTTACAGCAACTCTGGAGATTAATACTCTGCAAGGTTGGGATATAAACAACAGTTTCCTACAAACTCTTATAGCCTTGTCTGGTGATGGAAGGAGATCTGGAAGAAACAGGAACTGAAGAAAATCCATATCTTTCTCTGGCTGGCATTAAAGAATAAAGTCTTGACTTGGGCAGCAGTTCAAAGGTGAGGTAGACAGCACATTTTATTACATTAACTCATTTTAATTCATAAAAATAAATTACTATAATAATTAAAGTAATTGTAAACGTTAAGGGTCAATTAGGCAACTTCCACATGCCTAAACACTTAGGCCTGTGCAGAAGAAACTGCCCGAGCTACTAACATCAACATAAGCTATATAGCTGATTTGCTATAATGCTCTGTATACTGGTCATCTAAAGGTCGAGCTAGGGCTTTCAGTAGAGTTTGAGTCCTATTTAAAAGGTTACATGGGAAATTAGAGGTATTGGGTATGGTCTGTGGATTAAGTTTAAGGTTGATCAGTTGTCGGTGTTACTCTCTGTCGTGATGCATTGTTGGGTATGCCATAATTAGCATAGGTATGAACAGAACTGTAAATCTGTCCTTGCAACAGATTTGAGATTTGGGAAGGTCATATTGTAGAGTGGGTTCAGTCCTGGCACTAAGGTTCCCACTCTAAATCTGTGTTTTACTGTGACTATTATTGTTATTGCTCTTAAGTTTATGGCTGATTATTCTTAAACTAAAAAGCAGACACTTAAAATGAACTGTACTGCAGCTTGTTGCTGTTTATGATTAATGAGCTGTGTTTAAGTTAAAATGCTAGAGTTAAAAAATTAAGCATTCAACAATATTTAGCAAGCTAATAAATACTAAATACTAATGAACATGGAATATAGCAGTATCTCAAATTCAAAATAGTTAAGTCTTCTTTCAAAGGCAATAAATCGTTATTCTTTCCAATCCTGGCAATGTCAATGACCCAAGTAGAAATTTATATCAGAATAAGGTCTGAGCTGCCCAGAAACTGCCATAATTGTGTTTGTATGTATTCTGAATGAATTACATTTTTCCTTGCTAATTCAAAAGTAAACTTTCTTGAACATAATCATGAACATAACAAGATCCACTATCGCATCCAACATTGTTAAAGTCAGAATCAGGGACAGAATAGGCTGAGGGTCAGACCAGACTTAGATTGGAATCAAACAAAGACAGTTTCTGAACCCATTTACTAAAAAATACATGAAATATGAAAAAATCTCACACACAAACGTTTTATGGTTTGGGGGGGTCACGTATATAACAATGTTTAAGGGTTTGTGGGGATGGAGCAGGGTCAGGAGGTTTGTGAGTTAATTTTCTTTTTAATTACTTTGTGTACCAGATTTTTGCTGCAGCTGTACCCAGACCAATTTGGTATGGAACAAATGGAACAGACCGGTTTGGCCAGTTCCATATGGAACTGCTTGCCAAACGGGTTCAGCAGCCAATTAAGGGGCTTTAGGGTTATTTTTCCATTACAATACATTATGCAGCAGAATTTTTTCACAGCCAAGCCCAAAACAGTTCACTATGGAACCAGTTGGATCAGTCTGTTTGACTAGTTTCGTATGTAACTAGTGCCAAAATAGTTTAAGGGCCAATTCAAGGGGTTTTAGGGACAAACTGGTAGAACTAACCAATTCCGATTCAGATGGTTTTTAAAACACTGATTGCATCATAAATTGAGCCCCCTTAAATTGTAGAAGGAAATGGCACTCCTTGATGGCCAACAACCAAAACTATATTGGTGTAGAAAAGTAAAAATAAGACCAGAATAGATCCATCTTAACTCCAGAACTATCATGTGCTGAGAGGGATCAAATACCTCGAGAAGCAAACATGCCTTCAAGTTTTTCCAATCTTATAATAAACAAACAAAAAAACACCTTGAAGGACTTGATCCCTCTCCACACAAATGGATCTACATTGGTTCTTGATGTGTGTGTGTGTGTGTGTCAAGTTTCAACTCCATGTTGAGAACAGAAGGAATTAGTGTAATATCCCTTTCCCGGGATATCCCTCAAACGCAAGCAAACTCCAACCAAATACGTACAAATGATATAGTAACCGGGAAGCTCAAAGAGATAAAAATAACAGTGGTGCAACATATAATAATGGTTCTTGATGTGTGTGTGTGCGTGTGTCAAGTTTAAACTCCATGTTGAGAATAGAAGGAATTAGTGTAATATCCCTTTCCCGGGATATCCCTCAAACCCAAGCAAACTCCAACCAAATATGTACAAATGATATAATAACCGGGAAGCTCAAAGAGATAAAAATAACAGTGGTGCAACATATAATAATGTAAACATGGAATATAAGCAGATACTCAAGAAATGCACAAAGAAATGCTAAGCCATTTCATTATACTGAGTAATGGAAAGAGTACAGGAGGTGATCAGAAAGATAGCACCTCGACTTGCACAAGGCAAGTGAAAAAATACACCCAGAATAGTAAAGAAATGGCCTCTCTCTGAACTGCGTCCAAGCTGCTGGAAAACTGTTGTGCTGCTGCTACTGCATGAAATCAAGTGAGGATTTGGGGTTGTTCCCCTCCTTAGAGAATGCTGAAACTCTGGAATCAGCCTCTGCTCAATAAACCCAGAAAACCCCAAAAAGCTTTTCTGAAATAGCCAACCCCCGAAAATCACCCCCTTGAGGATCTACGCAATCCCTCAAGGCTCTGCGCTGCCATTGAATAGAACCCTCCAAAACTCTGCCCGAAACTCTGCCAAAATCCTCCAATATGCAAGGGTTGATCCCTTGCTCAATCTCCCAACTCAAATCCTACACAAAACCCCAATCCGGAACTCCTCTCAAAATGAACTAAATCCCTCTCTCAAGACTGTGTAGTCATAAAAATGGCCCAGTTCCTCTTCAACTCCAAAGATCAATCCTCCTACAAAAGACTGTTGAAAACTACCTTGCCCGAGCAGGAACTCTAAGTCCCTCCGGGCTAAGGGTCAGATCTCCGAACAGAGACACTCGATGCACTAAACAGTGCTGCAGACAGGCTAAACAGCCAGTGTGCTCTAAGTCGAAGTGACTAGCTCAAATGCGCATAATCGAATGCCAAAATGAGGAAGCTCCTCTCTCCTTTATAGCGTTGGCCTCTCTCAATCCCAAGGCCCACATCCTCCAACGTAGCCCCTCTCTTGCCACGTGCTCCTCTCCATCTGTGCAGTCCCTCCAAGTGTCTACGTGGGCCCCTCCTCTACGTGGTCCTTTGGCCCCCTTGGCTCCCCCTTTAAGTTACAACGTTGTGCTACTAGAGAGTGACTTTATTCTAAAAGTGAGTTATGTCCCCCTTTCCTCACCTTTTTTTATTTATAAATAACTATAGAAGGCAAAATTGAGCAAAAATTGAATATTCCAATAAGCATGGCTAATTAGGAATATTACAGTCTCCCCCAGCAAAATGTTGCTTGTCCTCAAGCAACTGAAGTGATGGATGCTGCAAAATTCTCACTCTCACAAGTGGCATCCTCATCTGGTAAATTCTTCCATCTCACCAAGAATTCTCGGACCGTCCTGCTCCGCAGTTGCCTCTCCCTGGTATCAATAATAGCCTCTGGCTGCAACACCAAATGCCCCTCATCATCTGTGGGTGGTAGCTCATCTGTCACTATCACATGCTGTCCTAATGCCTTCTTCAGGCATGATACATGAAAGACGTTATGAATCTTGCTGCCTTGGGGCAACTCCAACTCATACGCGACTTGTCCAATCCTACGTATCACCCTGTATGGCCCATAAAAGCGGGGCTTGAGCTTCTCAGCCCCCTTCTGCTTCAGTGATGACTGTCGGTATGGCTGTAATCGTAGGTAGACCAAGTCCCCTACCTCAACTGTCTCTCCACCCGACCCCTGTCAGCATACAACTTCTGCTGGTTCTGCGTTGTAGCCATATTATCCTTGAGAGCTCGGAGAATATCTTGACTCTCTTGGATCCAAATCTTGGTTCTCGGAGCCTTGCTAGCACCAAACATCACGTCAGCAAAAGACAAAGGATGATATCCATACAAAGCATAGAATGGTGACATACCGATGGACAAGTGATGTGTAGTGTTGTAGCAATACTCCCCCAGATGCAGCCACTTCAGCCATGCTCTCTACTGCCCACTGACATAGTTACGCAAGTAGCCCTCAGCCACTTGTTAACTGTCTCTGTCTGCCCATCCATCTGTGGATGATAACTGGTACTCGGTGTCAACTCCGTCCCCACCAACCGGAAAAGCTCCTACCAAAATCCGCCCATGAAACGGTTGTCCCTGTCACTGGTGATGGTCTTAAAAAGACCATGTAACCTGAAGACCTCTCTGAAGAACAGCTCGGCCACCTGCGCTACTGTGTAGTGTGCGGATATGGCGAAAAAATGTGCATACTTTGTCAACCGATCAACGACGACAAAGATGCAATCTTTGCCCTGTACCATGGGCAACCCTGTGATGAAATCCATCGAAATACACTCCCATTTCCCCTCCGGAATGGGAAAAGGCTGCAATAATCCTGCGGGATGGTTCATCTCCCCCTTGTTCCTCTGGCAAACATCGCACTCCCATACGTGTTGGAGTACGTCCTCCTTGAGGCCCTTCCATGAGAACCTCTCTCTAATGGCCCTGTAGGTTTTGGTAAACCCCCGATGGCCGGACAATGGTGAATCATGTGATTCCTGAAGTATCTTCTTCTTGGGCTGAGACCCCTCAGTCAAGAAGATCAGGTCCCTGTAGTAGATGATCTCATCGACCACCTTGTACCTGTCATCCGCCACTTGCCCATCTAGAACCTCACATGCAAATCTGTCCTTGGAGTACTCTACTAAAAGTCGAGCCCTCCAGTCTGTGTCCAAGCTCATAAGAGACAACGTGGCTGGTCTACGTGAAAGGGCATCTGCTACCACGTTGTTCTTACCCTTGACATACTCAATGTCAAAGTCATACGCTTGGATCTTACTGATCCACTTCTGTTGCCTCTCCTGTAGCTACTTCTGCTCCAAAAAGAACCTGAGGTTGTTGTGATCAACCCTCACCCTGAACTTGTTACCCACTAAATACTGCTGGAATTTGGCCAATGCATGCATGATGGCCAGCATCTCCTTGTCGTATATAGAATACAACCTCTCGTGCAGAAGGAGCTTCCGACTCTCAAGGGCTATAGGGTGACCTCCCTGCATCAATACTGCGTCGATTCCCTCTCCCGACGCATCACACTCCAAAACAAATGGCTGGGTAAAATCCGGCAACGCAAGCACTGGGAAACTACTCATAACCTCCTTGAGCCTGTCAAAGGCTCGCTGCGCTGTATCCAACCAACTGAATGCCCCCTTCCTCGTCAGATCTGTCAAGGGTGCAGCAAGCTGTGAGAAACTCTTGACGAACTTCTGGTAGTAAGTACAAATGCCAATGAACCCTCGAAGTTCTGTCACGTTCCTCCGCTCCGGCCAATCTCTGATTGCCCTAATCTTCTCCTCGTGGACCCTCACTCCGTCCACCCCTACGATGTGTCCCAAGTATAACATCTCCGTCAACCCAAACTCACACTTAGAGAGCTTGGCATAGAACTGTTGCTCCTCCAAGATGTGCAATATTGTCTCAATGTGATGGAGATGCTCCTCCCAAGTCCTGTTGTAAATGAGGATATCATAAAAGAACACCAACACAAACTTCCTTAAGTGACTGCGGAAGATGTGATTCATGCAACACTGGAACGTAGCTGGGGTGTTGGTTAGCCCGAAGGGCATCATAAAAAACTCAAAGTGCCCATAGTGACATCTGAAGGCAGTCTTGGGAATGTCCTATTCCCTCCCGCGAATCTGATGGTACCCAGATCTCAAATCAATCTTTGAGAAGAATCGTGTTCCTCTCAACTCATCGATCCTGGGTATGGGGTACCTATTCTTCAATGTCTTCTTGTTCAGGGCCCTGTAGTCAATGCACATCCTCAATGTGCCATCTTTCTTCTTCACCAACACCACGGAAGAAGCAAAAGGACTCGTGCTCGGCCGAATGTGCCCAAGAGCCAGCGACTCTTGAATGGCTCGCTCAATCTCATCTCGATAAGCCTTGGGATGCCTATAGGGGTAGTAATCACTACCTGTATGCCATGCTCAAGCTCAATGGTGTGCTCAAACCCCCGGTCCGGTGGTCGGCGGAATCTCCCCAAATACTGTGGCATGCCGGTCAAGGATGGACTGTATCTCCGGGTGCACCATCTGACCTGTAGTCCCTGCCTCTGATGCACGCAGCTCCACTGCCCACTCTATGTCTCCCTTCCGAAAGACTGCCTCCATCCGATGAGCCGAAACAGTCTGAGGTGGATATGTGCGTTGTCCCCATATCTTCTCGTGCCTCCCTGTCTTCTCATCATCCCACTCCATCTGTAGGGCCTTCCAATCTACTGTGACCTTCCCTAGAGTGATAAGCCACTGAACACCCAGTACTATGTTGGTGTCCGGAATATTGACCAAGAAAAAGTGGCCAATCAGTGTGTAGCTACCCATCGTCACTGATAACTCTGGGACATAATGAGCACACAACATGGTCTGATCTCCTGGGACCAAAACTGAAAACCCATCGAAGCTCTCTATCTGTATACCTCCCCGCTCAACCATCTATGCATCGATGAAGTTGTGGGTTGCCCCACTGTCAACCAGAACTGATACTCGCTGGCCATGTACTGTCCCCCGTACACGCAGCGTCAAATACTTGGGAACTCCTCACAATGCTGCAAGGGCCCCTCCGGTAGGTGCAAAAGCTACACCACATGCTGCTGCTGGTGGAGGAGGCAAAGGCCCCTACACGGCATGACTATCTCCGGCCTCCACATCATCCTCCTCATCTTCTTCCCCGCTGCTCTCGGAGAAGACCTCAATAAAGTGTGCTTTGCCAGCAGCACATCTATGTCCTGGTGCCCACGGCACTTGACAGGTAAAGCACAACCACTTTTCTTCAACTCCCTCCTGGCGTCATCATCAATCTGTGCTCGTCCTGGATTCCCCTTTGGAGGCGGAATCCTCACATCCTTCCCCTTAGGCTGGAAAGCCTATCTCTGGGGTTAAGATGTCCAAGTCGTGGGTAAGGCATCCTGTAAGTCCCGAGTCCTGCTAATAGCATCCTGGAGGATGGTTGGTCTAGTGGACCTGACTAGACCTTGAAGTGGCTCTGCTAACCCCTAAACAAACATGTAGATCCTCTGTGTCGTGGATAGATCTAGCACCATCACTAAAATCCTCAAGAAGTCTGCAATGTAGGTCTCTGGGCTCCCTGTCTGTTTGAGCCTCGTCAGCTCAACAAAGTGTTGTTCCGGATCCCTCCAGTCAAACCTCTCCATCAATCTCCTGGTGAACTCGGCATACGTCGTCACTGTGGAATGTCCGAGTGTAACCATCCCATGGAACCACCAATCCTGGGCCTCACCATCCAAATGTAATGTCGCCACCTTGATGGCCTCTGCCTCCGACATCTAGTTAAGCTAGAAATAGATGTCCAGCTTCTCCACCCAAGACCTTGCCAAACTGTTTGATGAACCATAAAACATAGGCAAGTGGAATCTACTAGCTGTGCGGTGGGTGTCTCCATCGTAATAATGTCGGTGTCCTTTGTGATGGTCGCGAGGTCTACTATCCCGCTGGAGCTGAACAAAGTCCCTGAATGAGAGAGCATCCCTGAACTCCTACCCATAGGCCTAGTACTCTGCAAAATAATCACCCATATGATCGGGCTCTGCCTCCTGTTGGGCTCCGGCCCCCATGTCTGCTCCAAGGAAAGTGGGCATGATAGAGCGTGTAGGGGCATGTGAAGCCATCTGCTGAGTAGTATCACGCTGAGTGGCACCC
>APFE030543250.1:0-30399 GCA_000404065.3 Pinus taeda
TCCGGATTTAAAACAGGAACGCAATAGATTACAGAGATAACCATAAATACAGAGATGCGATAACCATAAATAAAGAGATGCAGCGGAAATAACACTTCATTTCATTAATGGAAAATACCGAAATATGCTTACAACCAGAATTGGAAATAAACCAGCGAGGACGATGGTAGCTTATCTCTGAGAAGAGATGTGCGGCTACATGTCTCTGAACTGTTCCGAACTTGTGTTACAATGAGGCTCGAAGGCCTATTTATTATTGAGAAACAATGGAAAAACCCTTCACATTCCAAAATCGACCCTTAGAAGATGAAACGCCAAATTGTGGGCCCCGTTTTGGGTAAATTGGCATCAATTTCCCGGGGTCGTAACTTTGGCATACGATCTCCGTTTGACGAGTATGATAGCTCGTTAGAAAGATCTATCCGAGAACTACCATTGTTAGAACAGGCAACATCAATCCATTGCATGGACCCATGTTGCCCCTGGATTCCCCAAAAAACGTCGTTTAGGGCCTCAAAACGGCTCCGGAAGTTCAGGACCTGAAAAACTGCTAAAAATAGTAAGTTGTGCTACAATTGAGGAAACTGAAAATGCTGAGAAATAAAATGGTGGGGGTCCAGATGGACTTGGAAGGTGGCCACCAATATCCACCTGGATCAACATCCCAAAAGAAATCTGTATTTGTATCTGATCCAAAAAAGTTAATTTCCAAGAAATTCAGGAAAGAGAAATCTCCCCCTTCTTGTACTACTGTCTCATCAACTTTTGCCACCTCCACCTCTAATTATTAGCCCATTGTTTATCACTACTCAGGACTTACTCCTAAGACCCTGACATACCTTGCTTCTCCTCTAACCACTGTGGTCTTGACCCTAGTTCCTCAAGAAAATTGTAATCCCGCTCCACCAATCCAGATGGCTCTCCCAGGATTTTTACTAAATAAGTATGCACCTATTAATTTACCTCAGCCTCTGAGTGCAATGCCCCAGAACGACCTAAAGAAGCTACCTAGGTTCAATGGGGAAGATGATAACACAACAAAGAGTCACATTGAAGCCTTCAATTCTTTTTCTCACATCCTAGATTTGGATCAACTGGATGTGGTCATGAGACTTTTTGTACAAAGTCTCAAGGGAGAAGCTAGAAAATGGTTGAAAGGTCTACCCAATGACTCCATCACTACTTGGGAAGAGCTAGAAAAAACTTTCACCCAGAAATGGGGAGAAAAGAGGGATCATGAGTACCTTTTCACTGAGTTTAATGCCCTAAGAAAAAATCCAAAGGAGGATACTTCAAAATTTATCAAAATATTTAATAAGCAGTACAATAACCTGCATGATGACATAAAACCTCCTCCAACTGCAGCTCGTGTGGTTTTACTAGGAGCTTTTGAGTTTGGCATTAGTTTTTCCCTAAGAGAAAGAAAGTTTCTCACTCTAGACCAAGTTCAAACTGATGCTCTTGAAGTGGAAGCTAATACAGTCCTAGCAGGCAAGTCAAGGGTGTAGGAATTTACAGGGTAAGTTCCTCAGACAGAACACCAAAAGGACACCGCTCACAAACAGATCATATATCAATACACCAGTATTTTGACATGGTTACAACCCTCAAAGAGGGAAACAGTCCACGGCCTGAGCCAACGTGGCCACTTCAGGCAATTTATTAATAAAAGAATGAAAATTTACATAAGCTTCTCTCGTTAATGGTTAACCTACAAATGACCCTCAATGCGCTTTAAATAGAATCCATGGACCAATCGGGTGTTAAGCCACGGATCAAGTGTCGGCAATACTGAGGAGAGAATGAACCGTCGGATCACTACATATCGTGACCGTCGGATTGTAAGTTACAAATGTACATAGTAAAGAAACACACTTTACCTAACTCTATACTAAACCAAGTTATACTTAACTATTCCTATGTGTCGGAATATCCTAATGCATTGGTAATTGTTGAAGTTTTCAACTATGGTTGGTCTTCATATCATATATTTATCATTGTTGTACATGTAAAGCATGATATTCATGCTCAAAAATATTTTTATTTATTAAAAGTCAAATCTAAATTATGTTTGAAGCCCCAAGTGTCCAAGTTGGCCTCTCTTCTCCTTAGGTTGGCTCAGTTTCCTTTGGAACCCTTTTGGCCTCATTTTTGGCTATATATTGAAGCTCTTCATCCTCCTGAAAGGTATAACTCGTAGCATAACAATAAAAAAATTGTCTGAGCATATACAAGAAAGTTCTGGGTAACATGAAGCAATAAAAGAAGCAGGTCTAAGAATCCTATTGAATAAAAAATATCTTTGTGAAGTATATTGAAGAGAGCTATATCTCGTGAATGAACCGAATTTAGTGGCAATCATTTTTGCGGCTCAATTCCTTAGAAAGTGGTCTGAAATTTGCAATACATCACCTATGTAGAAGGTCGAGACTTTGAAATATCATTTACCTGTGGTATATTATGGCTAGTATTTGTGTAGAAAGCTGATACTGTGAAAGATATGAACCTATGGTATCTTATGACTAGCATTATGAGATAGAAAGGCCAAGACAGTGAAAGATCTGAACTTGTTGTGTCCTGTGACTAGTATTATATGATAGGAGGCTGGGACAAAGAGAGATCTAAATCCATAATTATTGACAAATATCTTAACTTAAGGTACATTAACGTGTAATAAGAGAATAGATTTGAACCTATGGTGACTGGAAGAGATTCAAATTAATAGAGATTTGTGACATATTTTGTGACAAAGATTCAGTCTTGTGCAAAGGTATGTGGTTGATAGTTGTGACAAAGGGCTAACTTGGAAACTTGGTAAAGTTGGTTAGTTTGACCATAATTTGAATTTAATATCTATTATTGGATTGGTTCTCTAAGGAAAGAAGTGGTGGGTTTTCCCCTTATGGGTTTTGCCCTGTCCTCGGGCCTATATCTAGTGCCTCTTGTCTATTATGCATTGTGACTCTACTTTCTTGTCATTTCTATTAGTTGAATTTGTGAAGTGTAATTATTTGACAAAGAAGAAAGATTAAAAGAAGCCCTAATAATTCTCTTATAATTATGAGTAGTTCAAAAATAGTACTTGTACACATTGTACTTAGTTTCTAAACATGGTATCAGAGATTTGGTGAAGGAGGAAAGTTAAAGTTCACATCTTGAATCAATATCTATCATGTTGGAATCTTATCTCTATGTCCAATACTTCCTCCTATATGCAAGGAAGGAAAAAAAACTTGATGGAGCCTCTAACTTCAAAGCATGGAGAAAAAGAATTCACCTTGTCCTAGAAGAACATGAAGTATTGTAATATGTCCAAGGCAAAATTCCTAAACCAAGTGATGATGATGATGAGGATGTGAAAGCAAGGTTTAGAATCTTTTTTTAATTTATTAAGGATCATTTGATTCCATTTGTTTCAGAATTAGCTTTATCAAAGGAAGTGTATGATACTCTTGTGAACTTGTTCCTAATCAACAACATTGGTCAAATGATGTCTTTGAGAAATCAACTTTGTGATGCAAAAATGTAATAAATTAACTGGTGGTGTCCTACTTCATGAGAATTTCTCACATCAGATATCAACTACAAAGTATGGGTGAAGTTATTTTATTGAATATGAATTAATCGTTGCTACTCTCAATGGCCTACCAGATTTATGGGATTCATTTGTAGCTAACATGTGTGCTAGAAAGGATATGCCAAGATTTGATGAACTACAGACTAATTGAACCCAAGAAGAATGTAGACTTATGATGTCTTTGAGAAATCAACTTCGTAATGCAAAAATGCAATAAATTAACTAGTGGCATCCTACTTCATGAGAATTTCTCACATCAGATATCAACTGCAAAGTATGGGTGAAGTTATTTTATTGAATATGAATTAATCGCTACTACTCTCAATGGCCTACCAGATTTATGGGATTCATTTGTAGCTAACATGTGTGCTAGAAAGGATATGCCAAGATTTGAAGAACTACGTACTAATTGCACCCAAGAAGAATGTAGACTTATTGCTAAAGGGAATATTGTAGGTTTTAACCCTGTATAGAAATTACCTACAAATGAATTCTTGAAATAGAAAAATATATAATGGCGAGAACATAAAACAAATATTTACAGATATTTTCCCCAGGATCCAAAAATCGGGACTACCATATTGATTTTTCATTATATTCCTTTCAATGTTACAATACATATATATAGAGGTTGAAGCATTGATAAACCCCAATCCATAACCCTGGATTATAACATACTTGTAGTTCCCTTGATCGGATCTACAAAATACCATGGGAAGAAAACCATCATGCCCAAAACCATGTGAAAAACCCATGCACAAAACCATGGGAAGGTCTTCCCACCATCTTTGGGTTTGCCCAACTATTATTAGGTCCGCATAAAAAAAAAAAAAATAAAAAAAAAAAATAAAAAAAAAAATAAATAATAAATAAATAAAAATAAAAAAATAAAAAATCCCTAGGCACTGCCCCAAACCTGTGCAAAGCGGTTTACTACTCCCCTACAAACCCCTCGATAGGGGGGCTACTCACCCCCGCTACACCTCGCGCAATGTACAACTCAATGAAACTAGTCATGGAAAGAATATAACACACACCCAACAAAGATCCAAAGACATGATGAAGGGGAATCTCAAGCTTTTGTTGCAGTATTTTGGAGGAATAATCGTAAGAAGCAGTTTGTTTCTCAAAATAAGAATGCGGGTAAAAGATCCAATCCCCAAGGAAAGAAAGACTTGTCCAAAATCCAATGTTATGGATGTCACAAATTTAGACATTATAAAAATATTTTCTTGAAGAATTAACTGAAAAGAAGAGAAAGGACAATGATGATAATGAGAATCCTCGTGAGAAGAAGAAATTCAAGAATGATTCTTCAAAGGCTTTAACATATAATGTTAAATATTTACATTACTAAGGATTATTTCTAGTATAGGAGAAATAGGGATTTGAAGGGGTCTCTCATATTAAATTAGAAGTTGGTTATAACCCTTCTTAAAAATATTTAATAGTCCCTACACAATTGGAATGTTTGATAAGAAATCTCTAAGGTTTGTGAATAAAAACCCTAGAATTTAGACCCAGTTCAATATTTCCACTAAAGAAAAGAAACCTTGGCCTTTGTAAGAAAGATATGACATCATGATGATGATGTGGATAAATTTGATGAACTTGTTGGTTGACGCAAGAAGATAAGGTCAAGAGGGAGCTGACATCTTCTCAAAAGATAACTATTTTATCTCTCTTGTTTGATTATTGCTATTATTACTATTTTACTAATATATATTCTATAGTTTATATTTTGTGCTTAGTCATAATTTTTCTTCCATGGCCTCCTAGTGAGGGTTGCAGGTACATAGTGAAAGCTATAGATGGAGGAATTGAAAGAATGAAGAAAATATTTTTTTTTCCAGAATTTATATATTGTACCATATAAAACCCTAGCTCAGAGGGATTGGATTGTTTGAAGTATGCCAAAGAAAATTAAAGATCCAAGTACACATCATATGGAAACTTGGAAGTAAGGATTCAATAAGGTTCTCCTAGAAAGAGGCAGTGGATCGTGTCAATACATTTTCCTTAGATGTAAGAATTTCCCCGGGTCTTTAAAGGACGTGAAAATAATCCTCATAATTAAAGAAGACTTTTGATTTTTGTTGAATGAATTATGGACAAACTGATATATGGTTTGTCTTTAATGGAAGATAAAGGACTCATGTGTTATAGGGAGTAACTATTGCCTCCAAAGGGAGTAGTCAGAAATCCCTGTTATGACCTCAAAGAATGTTGACCTCAAATTCTTGGATGATGGACTATCAATTTATTCTATTTGAATTCTTGGATAAACATGAAATATTATGTCAAAGGCAATGTATTTTGTAGCTAGAATGGCTAGCATTATAGCTTCCGAATTTACTTGCAAGTTTTGATAAAATGTAGGTGATGACCATAATGAAAAACATGGTGCAAAAGGAAGCAATGAAGCTCGAATACATTTCCATTGATGATCAGATAGTCATTATGTTGATGAAGTATCTTTTTTGAAGAGAAGTTTGAGATGCCTCTTTGATTGTGAGGGGGTGATGATTATAGATATGGTTTCTCTTTGTGTCATGTAATTTGACCTAATTAGAGAGGTTATCCTTGTGTCAAGTACATTGACTGAAATTAGGGAGAATGGTTTGAAAGATTGATAGAACCATGGACTGATATTCTTCATGTGTCATGTACTTTGACCTGATTAGGGAGGTTATCCTGTGTCAAGTACATAGACCTTGGCTAAAGAATGGTCTTGTGGATTGAAATTCTTCTTGTGTCATTGCATAGTGAACTGATTAGGGATGTAGTCCCTATGTCACTTTAATCTGATTAGGAAGAATGGTCCAATGGACAAACATTTTCCTATGCTATTGTATACTGACCTAATTAAGGTTGTAGTCCCTATGTCATTTTGACCTATATAGGAAAATGGTCTGACAGAGGACAATCATTTTCTCCGTGTCATTGTATAGTGACCTGATTAGGGAGGTTTTCCCTCTATCACTTTGACCTTATTAGAGAGAATGGTCCTAGACGTTGTATCCTCCCAACATTGTGTTGTGATCTCTTTCTAGATTGAGGTTGTGTGACATATGTTATTGGTACTGAATAGGTTATGGAAATGTCGTTGATGTTGGTAATGATATTGTTGATGATGCTAATATTAATCGTGATATTTCCTTAGAGAAAATTTCAACCTAATATTAACTTGATATTCATTATGAATACCTCCCTAGCTAAGAGGGAGTGTTGAAGTTTGTAACTATGGTCGGTCTTCATATTATATATTTATCATTGATGTACATGTAAAACATGATCTTCATGCTCGAAGTTATTTTTATTTCTTAAAAGTAAAATTTAAATTTTATTTGAAGCCCCAAGTGTCCAAGTCGGTCTCTCTTCTCCTCAAGTCGTCTTAGTCTCCTTTGGCACCCTTTCAGCCTCATTTTTTGTTATATATTGAAGTTTTTCATCCTCCTCAAAGGTATAACTTGCAGAAGAACAATAACTATTTGTTTGAGCATATACAAGCAAGTTTTGGGTACACGAATCAATAAAAGAAGCAGGTCAAAAAAGTTTGTTGAATACAAAGTATCTTTGTGACGTATCTTGAAGAGACTTGTTTCATGTGAATGGATTGAACTTAGTAGCAATCAATTATATGGCTTGATTCCTTAGAAAGAAGTTTTAAACCTGCAATAGATTACCTATGTAGAAGGCTAAGACTTTGAAAGATCCAAACATGTGGTATTCTACGAATAATATTGTATGTAGAAGGTCGAGACTATGAAAGATATGAACTTGTAGTATCCTGTGGCTAGTATTTATGTGATATAAAGTTAGAGACAATGAAATATCTGAAATTATGGTGTCCTATGACTAGTATTATGTGATAGAAGGATGAGATAGAGAGATATTTGATTCCATAGTGATTGACATAGATCTTAACTTAAGGTCTGTGGTAATGTGTAATACAAGAATAGATCTGAAGATGTGGTAATTGGGAAAGATCCAAATTAATAGAGATCAATGGCATATTGTGTGGAATAGATTTGATCTTGTACAAAGGTCTATGGTTGACAATTGTGATAGAGGGCTGACTTGGACACTAGGTGAAGCAAGTTATTTTGACAATAATTTGACTTTGATATCTCTTGTTGGATTGGTTCTCTAAGGAAAGAAGTTGTTGGGTTTTCCCCTTGTGGATTTTTCCATGGCCTCAGACCTACCTTTGGTGTTTCTTGTCTATTGTGCATTATGATCACTACTTTTTTGTCATTGTTATTAGTTGAATTTACAAAGTGTAATTATTTGATGAAGAAGAAATATTAAAAGAAGACCTAATAATTCACAAATAATTATCAGTAGATTAGAAATAGTACTTGTACACATTGTACTTGGTTTCTCAACATGAATGAAATCATATAAAGTGCCCGACTAGGAATAAATCAAATCAAGATGTTGATAATCTAGAATAGCCTACTCCTCAGTAGACACCCTACCCATACTGACATCCTTTGCTATAGGAGGAAGCAAGGATCAAGTAAGCTAATATTTAAGCAAATCCTGAGGAAGCTTGGTGCTAAATAAACTCTTTCAACTCCTCCACGCATGAATGTTATCATAAATGTGAGTAAATTTATCTTGTTTAAATATAATTAAGAGGTCAGTCTTGAGATTCTTCCATGTAGGTAGTTGAAAATGATTCAATAAGGTAAGGTCCAAGGAGGCATAGTCATTATAGGATGTCCTATAAAGTACAATATACCATTTAGTGGCATCACTAGTTGGGGTTCACTAGAAAAGATATAACCTCATAGAATCTTCCACCAAAGAAATTGAAGAACACCATAAATGGATGGTGGTAATGTGTGGGTCAGTTTTTCTCCTAGATTTTCTTTGACTTTAGGAATATCAAAAGGTAATTTTGTAGGCATAGGTGGCCACGCAAGATCATGACATATGGGGTGTTTCAATAAATTTGTCCAAGTCCAACAAACCAAGTGATGATAGAAATGAATGTTGATGTTGGTTAAATGGATTAGGAGGTAAAAATATGCCCCCTAATGGACATTGTGGTCCCCCTATAACATAGTTAATGGTGGAAGATGAAGGACCAAGGGTATAGTTTGTCCCATAGAATTGAACTCTTGGGCCAACAAATGTGGTGAAAGAATATCTTCCTCTAGGAGAAATTCCCCTAGGGTACAAGGGACTCCCAAAGGCATGACTGCTCATGGGATTGTACCCAACATTAGAAGAAGAACCTCTTTGTTAAAAAGTATCATTGTAAGCATAAGAACTCATTGGTATAATGGTACTAGTGGGGTTAATGCCCCCAAGTAAACTAGCCCCTTTGAATGAAAGAGAACCCCCAGAGAAAGGCATCCTACCTAACATAAAAATGCCCCAAGGTTGAGATATTCTTCCAAAAACATTAGTGCCCCCAATTTGGTTGGAAGCAAACACATATCCCCCCTACAGGTTTCCTAAAGAAAATATGCTTTTACTAGGTAAAGGAACTGTTGGATTAGATGATCAAGGTGGAAAATTCCTAGCTCCCATTTGTTGATTAGGGTTTTCCCTCATTCCAAATACAAAGGAAGAAAAAGGTATAAAAGATGTTGGAAAACTTGTAAGGGTTAACTAAGAAACTTGTGGAATATCCCATGGAGAGGGAAGAGGTGTTTTCAATGTAGAAGAAGTGACTATTATCATGCTAATCCATGGTAACATAGACATGATAAAAGATACTGCTAACATGGAAGGTGACAAGGGACCCATCTCCCTCATGGTAGATGCACCGTTCACACCAAACATAGGACGAGAGAACAAGGAAAAGGGTTCAAAAGAAAAATTTACTAACTGCACAAGTATAGGGCTAAAATTCATCAAGAACATCAAATAGTTTGGTCAGCCATAGTGAATGTATTTTATTATTTAACTTAATTAAATTAAAACACCCTTGTGGCCAACTAGACTCAAACCAAACAACACATGCTATCAAATCTATGGGGTCAAGAACACAAACCAAGAGATCAAAGGGTTATTCCCGTAGTCATAGTTTGGTTGATCAGGTCCCAAGTCAATTGATAAGATATCTTTGAGACACTTATGTTTTCCTCCTGCTTAACGACTCTTACACCAGGAAAAAAGTACCCTTATGAGTGGTGGGGTATCCCCTAGGAGAGCTGAGTCATTTTTTACCAGCGTCTACCCCAAGTACATCAAGGACATCCCCCTCATCATGTCATGTGTAATGTCCCTAATATTATGGACACTATGGATATCACGTAAAACAACCCAACCTAGTGTAACAATCGTTAGTTAGGTCTACACGTAAGGGTAGGGTATCTAGGCCCTAAATCTCCAGAGGGATTGCTCAAAGTGATCCATATGCCTCTCAAGGAGATCCAAAAGTAATACATACAAACCAACACCACCAAAACCAATGAATCAAGGTAGATCACTTTTCTAGCCTCCATGTGACCTTGTGATTTACCCTTTTGTTAGAAGGGATTCCTAGGCAATGTGTTGAGTTTCATACAGTGAGGTCCACAATACCAAATAATCCTCATTAATTTGGCAGGAAAAATAAAAAGAACAATCAAAATAATAACTCTAAACCTACTTAGGAGACTGCACAAAACCAACCTAACTAGGGTGGGGGCATGAATAAGAAACATTGTAAGGTTAAATTTCCTTGTAATATTTGTTAGGGAGATCATTTGACTCATGAGTGCTTTTGTATGGATGAATTTCATTGTCTTCTTCCACCACTGGTAACCGCACAATAGTTGGTTATGTTAACTCACTCATTTCCTAACCAACCAAAACAGCAAATGGTTCCTCATGCTCCTCCACTTCTGTAAGGGGGAAATGGGTAGAAATATCTTCCTCCTAGAAGCAATGTGTTTATTCTCATGTGTAATGAGAAAATTAACTTGTCTACAAGCACTAAATATTATGAAACTGCTTAGTATGGTTTTGCTTCTAAGGACTTCGTCACCCTTGTTGTGCCCAGTGGACCTCTCACGTTAGAGAAGCCTTTGGAACTAGTATTTTACCTACCTAAGGGTGTTTTATGTAAGTCAACACACAATATCAATTCATGTGATTATCAACACTAAAATATTGTTGAGGATTTATCTCAAGTACCTTGTTCCATGTCTACTCTAGAGGTTTTACAATGTTTTCCTACATAATGCAAAGTCTTATTAACTGCTATTGGAGGGGTGGATCCCTTAGAGTCAAGTTTGATCATGTTTGATGTTGATTTCCCTCGCTTTATAATCTCTCATTAGGTCTCCTTTTAAATCTCAATGCATATCCTCAACCAAGATATACATCGTACTCTTGTTGATGAAGGGTCTTCAACTTGTATTATGGTTGTGTCATGTTGGAAAACTATTGGCTCTCCATTACTCGTCAATTCAAACACAAATTTGTAGGCCTTTGATGGTCATACCTTTGTGCCTGAAGGCATTCTTCATTCATTTTCCATCGAGCTAGGGGGGAATTGTGATGGTTGTTGTTGAAGTTGTTGATGCTCCCTTAGATTATAAGCTACTCCTTAGCTATAGCTAGTTGTATGTCATGACTAATATCATGTCTTCGTGTTTTGTGCACTTTGTTTTCCTCATGTAAGAAAGATTGTCATGATCAATCACTTTAAATATTATGTGTTTTTGACCAAGTATACTACTATAGGCTTTGTTGTGCCATTTGTTGGAAATAACCCTTTAGCCTATGAGAGTGTTCATGTGGCATTATTTCAAATCCCATCACTTGTTGGTGTTTTTCCTATACCCCTGCCCAATAATCTAGTTACCTCCTCTTCTATTGCTTCTATGCATATGACCTATTCCATTACCAATGGACCCCACTAGCCTTTTGACCCTTGGGTGGTGCCTTATCCATTGGAAGTAGACCTATATGGTGAGAATATACCACCCTTAGCATAAGATATTGGCTCTTTGGTAGTCAAGTCAGTACTTCCTGACACTGGTTTAAACTCCATCCTAATGTGGAATACGATAAGGATTACTTTCCCACACTGATTGTAACTCTACTTATTCCATGTGAATCCCTCGATAGCGAGTCTCCTTCTCACAAAGTAATCTTCTAGGTCATGGATTCACTTGCTAATCCCAAGAATATTGTGCCTTTTTATAACTATAACAACCCTAGGTTAAAACTTCATGTAATAAAGTTAATAAAGGAAAAATAAGATCAAGGTCATGGGACACATATTCCAAGATGAATGTTGGAAAAAACATCCTAGTGTGGGTGTACATTTGGTTTATTATAGCTAGGGGAAATTGGCAAAGGAAATTGAAAAGGCTTTGAAGAGGCAAAGAGGCATTAATTGGCATTTTATTTATGAAAATAGAGGAAAATAGGAGAAAAGGGAGGTGAAAGGTCACAGGTTGCATGTGAGGAGGAAAATTGAAGGAAAATTAAGAAAAATTCAAGAAATTAGATGCATCAATAAAAAAAGAATCATAGCATCAGTTTGTGAGCCTTTTGTCAGTTCATTTTCAGAATTAGTTTCAAAGAGGAGAAGAGCACCAAGAGGAGAAGGAAAACAAGAAAGAAAAGGAAGGACAAGGAAGGAAAAGGAAATAAAGGATCAAGAAACTTCAGCCAGAATATTTGCAAGTAACAAGTTGCATGTATGATTTCCTAGTTGGTTTTGGCATGCATGGTATGTGCATGTGTGTATTTGGTTTCATTGTTGTCAGTGGCATGCAATTTTTGATGTTTTGATAGTGGTTTTTATCCTTTCCTTTCCATTTCCAAATAGCCATGGTGTGATGGGATTCTTCTCAGTTGAGATTTGGATTGCCGAAAGGTTTTGGATCTAGGTGAGGTGGTCTCAGGAAAATATCAACGGTTAGGGGCGGAGATGGTTTTCTCTGGGAAGCCCTCAACATGTGGGTGAAGACAAGAAAATTCCTTAAGGGACGGTGAAGGAATTTTGAGGCATCCAAGCTCGATTTGTCTTTGTGATTGTAGGGCCGATTTAAGCGAGATCACAGTAAGGTGAGGGTGGAGGTGGTTTAACCTTTGGATTCCCTTGGTTATTTATGGATTGGTTTATCACATGAGATCCCACATTCATTCTTGGAATATGGCATGGGGTTGATTGGCTGAAAGAAAGATTTGGTTCAACCCAATATATGGTCGGGTGGTACGTGGAAGTCCCTGACTTGGTTGACTTTTGCATAAGGTTAATAAGAGATAAGTTTCTCTTATCTTTGATAAGTAAATTTACTTGTTATTATGTGGATTTAATGGTTTTCCTGTCATTGTTATTTATCTGGCTATATGTTGGTTATAAGCATGATTATATGACATATCTAAGTATGGCTCTTATCACATTTCATTCAATGAATGTTTAGTTAATGAATGAATGACCTCATTGGTGTATGCCACTTATGGTGAAAAGGCATTGGTCCTTCTTGTTAAACCTCAGATAAATTTTCAAATCCTTATGCTTAGATTCACATTCATGACATGTAGGTTTCATGTTTACCATGTGTTTGATGATATTCTAGTCCTGGTTGGGAGGGGTCAAGTCAAGTCTTAGTTTAAGTTTTAGTTTGGAAGCTTTGTTTCTATGTTATTCATGATTTTTGGAAGTTTCACTTATTTTTGGGTAGAGGCTTGAGTCCTAGCCCTGAAAAAGTGGCTCAAAATTTGGGTTTGTTATCATGGAACTAACTGGAAAAATCCATAGTAGTCGACAAGCAATCCTATGGGAGAAACTAGAGGCTTACAGTCACTTGCATGTCTTGGCAAGGGAGTGGCTAAAGCTCTAGGTTAGTGAAAGAGAGAGTTATCTCAAGGGTTGGACATCTAGAGGGGTTGGGTTTCTCCTAGGGGTCCTGTAGCACCTGAGGGAAGTCAGTAAGGTCTCAAGTTGTCGATTCCATTTCCTTAAGGTCATATACAAGGTTGATTCTTATCATAGTGACCCACAACTCATGTTTACCCTGGGAAAGTTAGTGAAAGTGGGTAAATGTGGGAGGAGGAGGTTACAATTACTCCTCTCCCTGAATAGTAACTGGTAGAAATTGGCAATGTAAATATTGAATCGAGCTAGGGGGAATTTTCTAGGAAATCCATGGAAGTGCCACCTTTCGACTGAATCAAGTCTTAGATTTCTAATATTGAACTTTCCAATGGGTTGTCCCACCTAAATCCTCTCATTAACGATTATCTTGTACCACCTTTATATCTTGATATCTATTATCAAGGAGCTATATTAGCTCATGATACCACTCATCCTTTATGTCCTTGGTTCATTCCTAATAACGATATGGTTCTAAGGTTTCCCTAACATCATCAATATTTAGGAATATGGAAATTCAAATATCTATGGCATGGCCCCATCATGGTGCACCATATGGTACCCACAATAGCCCATGAGTTCATGTACATGAATCCTTGACATGTGCTTGGAAGTGGGGACAACTTGACATGACCTACTAGATTGTGTCGTGCCTTGTACATATGTATTTTAGTTTTGGTTTGGTGTGTGTTGTGAGAACTTTTTTGTACCTCATGCCAAAAAATCCAAAAAAAATCATAAAACTCATAAAATTAAAAATAGATGGTCCTATTTTTACCTAATCCATGTTTTGTTTCTTTCGTTATTTCATTTAACCATGGGTCCAGTCTTTCTAGATGAGTTTTACAAGATATATTGGTGTTTTTATTGCAACATCCACAGGGCCTTAGGCGTGTTATTCATGAACTTGACATGTAGGGGTAGGTATTTTCCTACCATGTCTATTGCATCATTGGTTTTCATTTCCATCTTCATATTATGCCTTAGGTCCAATCCCATCAAGTTGTGATATTATCATGCCTCTTTTTGCATGTCCTAACTTAGTGGTAGAGTTTTCCTATACATTGATGCCCTGTATTAGCACCTCTTGTCCATAGTGGTGACCATACAACATTATTTCCCTACCCCGGAATTCATCCTTTTGTCCCGCCAAGACTTAGAATATGATCCTTATTTACTCTTCTTCATCATCTTTTGGCTTTACCCCAATAAGATTCCACCCCTTTTATACCTTGTGATTGATACAACATTTTAGCCTCACATTTACATGCTAATAAGCCTTGGTCTCATTTTTCCACCATATTCACATTATTATTGGACCATTTCTTACTTGTGCTTGGTGTTGTTGAAAATAACAAGAAGAACAATCTTAATTTAATTTGTCCTTGAATTAAATTAAGAATTAAATTGTAATTCTAATTCTCATAGAAACATGTAGCAATGAACTAAGTTAAGATGACTCAATAAATTCGAGTTGGGAGTCTATCTCGAGTCATGTAAAGTGATCCCTAATTTTAGGGGCCCAGGTTGAGTTATTATTGAGTTGTAATTATTTAATTCAGTTTAATTCAGTTAAACAAGTTCTAACTGATGAAGGAACTGGTGAGAGGTGAAGTGAATTAATTTGGATTTATTTCACATGTAATGATTTATCAGATAACTGATAATTCACTCATAAATAACTCATGCATGTAAGTTCTGAGAAAGACCTAGTTGAGATTGGAGTTCAGGGACAATGTACTATCAGTTGTAAAATCATCTAAATTAAATAGGTGATGCATGCAATTAGAGGAAGGCCTATGGATGGATTGCACAGTTATGGATGAGGAATTTCCCAATTAAATATGGGCTAATTCCCTAGGAAATTGCGCAAGGAAGTAGGAGCTTGGCAAACAACAGATTTGACTAAGTATTGGCTTGAGCTAGTTTGTGAAGTAGTTAGATAGATTGTACTTGTGCATAGATTGTTCGGGTTAAACAAGCATTGTATTTTCTTCTCAGATATTCTGACTAATTCGATATACAAATAGAAAGGGTTTTTAGCTATGGCTTTCCCTAGAAAATTATTGTGTTATGTGTGATTCAAATTCTTTCTTTTCTGCTTCGTGATTTCATCTATCAATTTTGTTTCAGCTAATGAGTAGAGTAGATTCAAGTCAATTGTTTTATCATATTACAATCTTCAGTTTGAATCTACAAGAAAATTCTACATGGTATCAGAGCTGAAATCACTATAGAAGAGGAGAATATGAGTTTTTTTGCAGGAGAAATCAAATTTGTAGTATCATACTTCAGAGCCAGCAGGATATCGTTCTACAGATTGATACTTGAGTATGCTCTTGAGGGTAGCTCAAATTACATAGCTTGGAAGGACATGAGGGAGGAAGTGTTGGAAGAAAACATGCTGGAGGAATTCATAAACAATGACATTCCTAAGCCTCCAACAACTGATGCCCAGGATCTAGCAGAATGGAGAAAGTGTGTGGCAAAGGAGAGAAGAATTATCCTAGAAGGAGTTCAAGATCATATTGTCTTGAATATCCATGGTAAGGAAACTCCATTTGTAATGTGGAAGGCCTTGGTGTACCTGTTTCAGAACAACAATGATCATAGGAAGATGGCACTAAAGGACAAGCTCATAAATATCAAGATGGAGAAGGGAGATACAATATTGAAGTAAATGACCAAGTTCACCCAATTTCGAGATGAGTTTGGAAGTGTTACTGTTACTGTTGCTGAAGACGATCTAGTGATACTATCACTTCTAAGACTTCCTAATAGCTAGAACAATTACCAAGAATCAGTCAATGGGAAGGAGAAGCTACCAAAGTGGGAGTCACTATGTTTTGACTTGGTACAAGAAGAGATTCGACGAAACACGAGAGATGGGACCTCATCCAAAGAAGTGGAAGAGGAATTTTCGTTAGTCAACAAAGAAAATAAATCCGAGGGAAATAAGTCCCAAGGCGAGGAGGGTGGCAAGAAGAAGGACTTGTCGAACATCAAGTGTTTTCACTGTCACGAGTTTGGGCATTATGCCATGAAATGCCCACAGAAGAAAGCAAACAAGAAGGAGCCTGTAGTAGTAGCAACAGGTGAATCTCTAGCTTCATAATTCAAACTTGATTTCACTCTAATTGCATGCATGGAAAGAACTATAATGGGAAGCATGTGATATCTCGATATTGGTGCCTCGTTCCATATGACAAGGAATATAGATATCTTCAGTGACATGGAGGAGAAATACCTCAAGTAGAACATAGAGTTTGGAGATGATGGGAGGTATAATACAACCAACATTGGTAATATTACTTTTCAGAGGGAGTCTGGATCCCCTTTTAGACTCATAGATGTGATGTATGTTCCATGATTAAAGAAGAATCTTGTTTTTGTCACAGTATTGGAATACTGTGGCTACGAGGTGATTTTTAGCAAAGGAAAGGTTTTCCTTAGACACATCGCCACGAGACAGGTGAAACATATCAATGTGCAAGTCAAGAACCTGTATGCACTTGAGGTACAAGATGCATGCAAATACTTGAGGATAAAATAAAAGGTTAGAGACTTATTGGTTGAGAGGAAGCACAAATTACCTCTCAACAGGCAACCTCAACAAGTTGTGGAGCAGCCATAATTGGAGAAGCAGAGAGGAACCCGAGTGGAGAAATCCACTCAAGCGAAGACCTCTAGTAGGAGGAAATTTTGAGCCAAGTGGAAAGAAGGAGCACATGCAACCATACCTCCAGGTATACTAGAATTAAAATTGATAATAAGTACCTCTTTATTGTTGGTAATGTGGAGTTGAGTTTGGATTTAATGATATGAATAAACTATTATATAGTATGCCCATATGTCTATTGCAGTTGTAACCAATGTGTAAGGGGGGCCTTTTGGTAATGTAGTGGTTAGAAATATGTAAAAGAAGTTGCATTGAAGGTGTTCCAAGGCATTGCAACATCCTCATTTAGTTTGACCATCAAATCAAACCCATATATAGAGTGGTGAGAAGACTCTAAACTCTACATATAATCCTAACATCAATCTAAAACCATGTCATATAGATGTTGTATAACATGAATACATTTCCTTATATTAGTTATGTCATTGTTCGATCTAGGGTTCAACCCCATCCATGGCACCTACGAACATAGGGAGAGAGAACTTAATTTCCAATTACATCACTAGCATTTGGTTCACACCTCACTCATTACTTTCTTATAGTGTTCTTAGAGAGAGAGAGAGAGAGAGAGAGAGGGAGAGAGAGAGAGAGAGAGAGAGAGAGAGGAGAGGAGAGAGAGAGGGAGAGAGAAAGGAGAGAAGAGAGAAGGGAGGAGAGGAGAGAGAGAGAGGAGAGAGAGAGGAGAGAGGGAGAGAGAGAGAAGAGAGAAGAAGAGAGAAGAGAGAGAGAGAGCGAGAGGAGAGAGAGAGAGGAGGGAGAGAGAGAGAGAGAGAGGAGAGAGAGAGAGAGAGAAGGAGGAGAGAGAGAGAGAGAGAGAGAGAGAGAGAGAGAGAGAGAGAGAGAGAGAGGTTCACGGACACCCTGGTCAACGGGTGGCACTACGTCCAAGGGTTCGAGGAGAATGGACCCTGTGACCTCCCAATGGCGAGGCACTGATTTTGACCAACTGAGCTAACCCTTGTGGCTATGTTCCTAGGCTATTATATTGACACATTTGTTCTAATATATGTTGCAAGAACTTACTATTGTTTTCCATGGTGGAGAAGAGTGCAATTGGTGTGTAGGAAAACAAAATAAATGAATGACAATGACATGAATTTGGTGCATAATCTATTTAGGAGGTGATTAGGATTCCTTTGGCTAGATCGATATAGGAAGTGATTATGGCCCCTCAAGCTAGAATATTGAGAAAGTGTAGAGCTTTGGATGGTTATAGAAGGAAAGCACAACAATGAAAAATAAATTATTAAGCCCACCTCGATGTTTTGGTACCAAATGATGTAGGCAAGAGGGCACATTATGCGGGAGATTAGTGTGTGAGTGCAAAGAACTGAAATATTAGTCAAATGAATGCTCAATAATTGACTAATTATACACTGAAAATTATGTATTTGATTTTTAATTATCCAATATTTATGGTTTACCTGAGAGATAAAATCTGACTAGATCTCTCTCAAAAAAATAATACATTACTATCTTACTACCAAAGTATAGACATAATGGTGATTTGTATGAATTATTGATAATTAAGTGTTATTAAGCTATGTGATACCACCATTCGAGTTATTAATGTTCAACGTCAAAGACTAAACATTATTTTACATAGTTACACCCCTCAAATGTGCATGTGTGTGTAATATATGAAAAAATTTCATACAAATTGCATGGTTTATAGCTTGGGTGGTTGGATGGACTATTTGTTGTCAAGTTTGAAATGCATTGGGATGCCTCGGCCCTTGCTAAGTCACAAGTTACTAGTATATCTAGCTTAAAGACTATTGAATACACTCTTGGGTTATAGTGGTTGCTAGTAGGTTTAATCTCTGGCCTAACATAGTTCCCTCCAATGAATTATCAATTGCCATAAGTAAAAATATGATAAAGTTCATACACATATGAATTAAAATTTCAAAACTTAAAATTAAAAATTATTTAATATATACATATGGAGGGGGCCAAATGGTTAATAACATGTGTTTCCTCCTAAGTGTTCACAAGTTTAAAAACACAAGGGGATATAGTATGTACACCTTCATAGAATTTAGTAGTCAAACTCTTTTTTTGAGGGAGGTAAAAGGAACATGCCAAGCACATCTTTGAAAGTCAAATGACGAAAATGACTAGAGTTTAAACAATGCAAATAAAATGATTCTGAAGGCTTTTCTATTGGTCATTGAGTCTCATTGGCCTAAGCATGACAAGTAAAAATTATAGAGGGAAGAATGCAGAGACAAACTTTAAATCTCAAACCATGTAGAAGGGAAAATAAATCTTTACTAATATGAGATGAAGAAGATGTGTTACACATAAGGATTATGAATCAATCATGTAAAATGAACATTAAATTTTGGACAATTTTAAGAATGAATCCAGACATGAAATATTTAGAAATAGAATCTGTTAGCAACATGAAGTGTATAAAATAATGGTAAAAAGGTCATAGTTGAAATCTTTAAATTATTAAGAAATACATTCATTTGCCAATGGTAAAACCAATTTTTCATGTTGTAAATCGAATCACATTAAAGTAAGAAAAGGTTTGATAAAATAGAGAGGTTGAATACAATAAAATAAAGAATTATAGGGATTAGAGACAATGAGGCATGTATCCTCAAGAAAACAACCCGCCTTAGAGAATTTTAATGCAAAAAACCTTTAGGTGTTTCTTTTCCAAAACTCCCAACTCTTTCTCTCTCTTTTGCATTCAATCTGGAGCTAAACACTCTGAATAGATTGATGATGAGGATGTTGGAGATTTTTTTCCACCAAAAAATATTGTTCTCTCATATTAGCAAAAATATGCCAAGTTTTCTTTCATGCACTACTGAAATATAGGAGCCAGATCCATTCTATGTGGAAGCCACATTTTGTTAATGTTCTAGTAAACTTTAACCAAATTATTTTCATTAATTAGAAACTCATTTACATTATAGGTTTAATTTTGTAATTAAGCATATTACAAGTTATTACACCAAGAGGCACTCTACAATCTAGTATGAGAGAGATGTTGTCATGTAACATTAAATAAATAAAAAAATACCTACGTTAACAAATTTATAAAATAGTAAAAACAGTATTTTATTTTGTTATATATTGATCTTTTTTGTTAATGTTTCGTGTTTGCGTCCTAACTAGTTATGGTGGACAAGTAATAATATAAATGATTCATGATGTTTTCATGTTGACTATGATGTTGTCTCTAATGCTTCTTATCCAATCCATTAGCTAATAAAGAAATAATATGTTAGGTGATGTCCAATAGCTAAGAGGGGACATGTATTAACATTTCAATTTGGAGAATGTAAATTATAAGTAAAATATTCCAAAATCAGTTATGTATATATTATATAAAATGAGTGAAAAAAAAAATATTGTAGTTAAAACATTTAATTAGTGTTTTTCTCAAAACCAACATACATACATTTTAATTCCAAGTCTACCAAGAGTTGAGAGGAATCAAATATCTTAAGGTGCAAACTTTTCCTCAAGTTTTTCACTCAAAAAGAGGTTTGCATCTTGAGAGATTTGATCTCTCTCGACGCTTGATAGATCTAAAGTAAGATGGATCTATGTTGGTTTAAAATATAATTATATTTAATAATTTTTATAAACTTTAACTTTTATTATTATATAAAAATATTTTTTTATGATAAGGGATGGGGTCGAAGACGGAAATCGCTTGGTTTACTAGGTGTTATCGTAGCAAACTCTCAAGCATAGCGGGGTTCCCATGTTTTGAAAACCACTTAACTTTAATTAATAACATTAATTAATAATTAACATTTTGCATTTTATATTTTATTTAATTATATTTTGATTTATTCATTTATTAATCTTTGACTTTAAATAATTGTGGATTGGGGTTCTCAAGAATGGCTTAGGGACGAAATTAATGAGTTAAGGTTGTCTTTGGTTAAAATTTTTGTGAGGTTAATTTATGTTACAACAACTTTAAAGTTAGATTATTATGCATAACTTGAGTGGACCTAATGGTTAAGAACAAGTGTTCCCTCCTAAGAGATTTCAGGTTGAAATCCAAATTTTTGTGAGGTTAATTTATGTTGCAATGACCTTAAAGTTAGATTATTATGCATAACTTGAAAGGGCATAATAGTTAAGAACATGTGTTTTTTCTTAAGAAATTAAAAGTTAAAATCCAAAAAGCGCAAATCTAAACTAGTCAACGATATAGCCTAACTAGTGCTAGAGGCTTAACATGTTGTGAAACGAGACCTTTGAAGTTTGAATAAGACCTCAATTTTGCACACACTCTCGGGCCTATTAACTTTAGTTCTCACACATTGATTATATTTGTTTGGATGAATTCAATGCGAAAAAGTTACTTTCTAAAAGTTGGAAGACCCACTTAATCCCAGCTTTGCATTTCAATCCCCCCAAAACACTGTTAGGCCCGCGTACCGCCGAGCGGTGGGTCATATTGGTGCCGTGAACTCCCGATCGTCTCTTAGCGTCTCCCGCCCAAACTCATGGTAGGTGGCTTTAGTGTTTGTTCTTTGTACTTAAATTTTGTATTTACTTCGATATTTTCTCCTAATGATTTTCTTTGAAAAAAGAGTAAAAGAAAGGGGAAAAGACAAACAAATGATATTGAGTATAAAAAAAAGTTAGTCCATTGGTAATCACTTATTTTATTAATTTCTTCACTATAGTTTGATAAATTAGATTTGGATTTTTTTATATTATTTAATAATTTATATATATATAATATTAAATAATATTTAATAATTTATTATATATAATATTACAAGGACAAAAAGTTAAAGTATTTATGTGACTAATTAGCTTTACATTTTTATTATATTTTTTAAATAATATTTGATAATTATTATATATAATATTATAAGGAGAAAAGTTTAAGTTAATTTTTTCATGAAAAGTTTGATTTAGAGAAAGAATTTACCAGCCAAGATTGTATTATTAATATAGAAAATTTGTTGGAATTTCCAATGAAATCACTCATATAATTATGATTTTTATTATATTTTTTTAAATAATATTTAATAATTTATTATATATAATATTACAAGGACAAAAAATTTAAAGTATTCATGTGACTAATTAGATTGGTCTTTATTATAATTTTTTAATTAATATTTGATAATTATTATATATAATATTAGAGGGTGAAAAGTTTGTATTTAAAAAGAAAGAATTTACAGGCCAAGATTGTATTATTAAGATAGAAAATTGTGGAATTTTTAATGAAATCACTTATATATCATAACTAGTAATAAAATTTCATCTATGAGTAATAAATTTATTATTTATGTTAATAAATGTATATTATTGTTTATGTTATATTTGTATATTAATGTGTTAAAGAATTTATATATTGTTAAATGTATTTTGTATAATAATTTCAAGTTTGAGATTTAAATGATTTATTATTATACTTAATTTTTATACGAGTATATTGTATAAATATGGGTAATAGATTATATTTAATAAATTTTGATGACTTTTGATATTTGAGGGAAAAGAAGAGGTAGAGATATATGAAAAATGGTGTATGATACAATTTGTAACAAAGGATGTATTTTTTCCAATGATATATGGATGAGTGCATTTCACTACCATAAATTTTAGAAAGATATTTTAAAAATAAATAATAATTAGACATCTTTTATTGAAAATAAGATGTCATTTCTGAGAAATGGGTTAAGAAAAATGCAATTAACAACGACCAAACAAAAAAACTTAAAAAAAAACTTGAATCCATTCTTCTTAATGATTAGTTTATCTTCTTTTCAACATGAACATGTCTGCAAAACACCTAAGGAAGTGTGCAAATACTAGAAAAAAACACCTAAGGAAGTGTGCAAAACAGTAGCTAGTCACATAAATGGACAAAATGTCTCAAATATGGCAAATTCAAAAAAATTAAAAAGCATAATCAAAAGCCCTACCACAAGGAAAAGTGATAATCAAAAAGAACAAATAACAAATAATATTTAACAAATGATCAGAGAAAGTTTATCACAATTTTATATATTACTTTTTTCTAATATAATTTATCTCTTCCTATATATACTAGTTCACATTAAATAAAAAAAGCATACACAAGTTTAAATGATGAGGAAAAAAAATTAAATATATGATTCTTTATTTCAAAGGTTAATAAACCAGAGTTATTAGAACATTTATGTTATTTTATTAGTAATATTAATTATATTTAATCAATATAAGATAATATGATAAGAAAATATGATTGTAAACAATTTCATATAAATTAAATTTATATTTTATAATGAATAATTTGAATATATAATGGAAGATAAGTAATTTGTAATATTTAAAGTAAATAATTATTTTTCTCTAAAACATGAAAATTCAACTCATATGATAAAGATCGTGTACTATTTTATAGGTAATTATAGATCTACAAATTCATTCAATTAATAAAATTTTCATTTCACAATATTCTTATATTGATCAACAAAAGATAAAGAAGAATATCTTTGAAGGATGATGATGAAAAACACTTGAATCTTCATCCTCATCCATTTCTTTTTATGACAATGGTAACATAATTTTATTATTGCATTAAATTCTTTGACATCAACTGATTGCTTGATTTTACTTTTGCAATTTTAAGATTCAATACATTTTCCTAGGGTGGTGGTATATGGGAAACAAACAATTATTTATATAAATTATTACATATTTATACACAAAAAATGTCTTCTATAATTAATAATGAGTCTAACATTTTTAAATATATTGATTATCATAGGTAAATGTAAATTTACACAAAAATGAAAATTGCTCAATATAAAATGAAATGAATATATTATCAGGACACCAAAAAATATGCGACAAGGATGTTACCAAGACACTACAAGGATTTTATAACAAGACATTATAACAATGTTATCGGTATGCCAAAATTAATGTAAAGAAGACACACTATGGATGCAATCAAGTTACAAGGAAGACACAACTAAGATATATGAAAAAGATAATAAGGATGAGAAGATGCATTTAGGATGTAACTAGGATACAAAGAAGATACAACTAAGGTGTTTTTAAGGATGCAACCAAAAAAATAGAACATACAATAAATAAAATTAATGATGCACTAAGGACATAAAGAAGGGGCACAAAACAAATGCAACAAGATATTCCTACCAATGACTTCATGTTATGTATCTAAAAATATAAAACAATTGTTTTCTTTTAAAATAATAAAAGGGTTGAAAGTCCCTTAGGTGTTGATCACTTGGAAAAACATATTATGTAAACATTATGAGGTCCTTTGTTTAAACCTTGATTTACTTGTGTCCACGTTAGGGGAAGGCATGTACCTAGTTGTTATAGTGGTAGCAGATGGAATCAATCCCATGTCATCTAAGTATGAGCTTGCCCAAATTGTTGATTCCACTAGTAAAAAACAAAAAAAAAAATAAGGCAAGTGGAGGAGGGGGCGCTGTGTGAGAAAAATGTGACAAAATAATGGAATTATGGTAGTAAGTGTTGAGATCAAGGTCCTAATATAAGGTGATATAAGCATGTAAACACCATATTTGCAAACATGATGATCATAATTTAAACACATAGCACCCAATTAAAGAATAGATATGTTCATACATACCAATAATTCATTAATTTTGACTTTGTTAAAATGTATAATTTACTATCATGTATATATTGTGTATGATTTGAAATGTATTTTGTTGATAACCATTTCGTCATGTGTCTCCTTCTCATTCCCCCAAGGCCATCAAGAAAATTGTAAGGGCTTGGAAATACCAATTCTAAAAATAATAAGGTTTGGGATTTTAAGTTGTTCATTACCAGAATCATCCACTTGAGAATTTAGCAATAAAGGAGGAGAATCAGATTATCATTTCCGCACTCTTTGTAGAGTAGACTTAAAGCTCAGTTGGATTACTAAATTGTTATCTAGAGAAATCTAAGGTTTGCTAGGACTGGTTGTGATTATAATTTTCTAAATTTGTGGTTCATTACCCTTGATATGTCTTACAATTTTATGGAAAAGTTTATAAATCCATACTTATAAGTGCAAAAAACTTGATAAATCTTAGTTATTCTTAAATTTCCAATTATAAAATATTTGGTAATATTTTTGTAAAATTGTTTAAATTTTAAAGGTTTTTATATAATCTATATAATAAAAAAAAATTGTTATTGTTTAAACAAAATATAATGTAGAATTTGATTGAAATATTTTGAAAAAAAAATAGAAATTAACATTAAAAGGGGAAAATAACTTAATAAGAAATTTATCCCCTAATTTTTTTTTGTATTAAAATTTGAATTCTTGTCTTAATATCATTGTTAACTTAAGAACTAGATTATGCTTAGGGGTTTGAGTGGGTGAAGCCACTAGGTGGGGTTGGGGTGTGATGCAGGAGCATCCAATTAGGTAGGCGTCAATTGGACATGTTGTTTTAAGAATTATTTTAAAATTTACTTTCAGTTTACTTTTATTGTTATTTCTTTTCAAGAAGGCTGTCACAGCCAATGTCATTAATTTTTATTTTTGAATGTAAATAGATTACGGAATAGTCTTAAATAGATTAATACTTGAATAACAGCAAAAAGGAATGTAACTGCAAATTGCAACTGCAGGTAGTTCCTCAAATGAATGAGGCTACCAGCAGCTTAAATACACAATCAAAAGATGAACCAAGGGTTGCTGCCAAAAAAGGAGAATAGACACCAGAGAATGTAAACTCTCACAAAATATTTTAAAACAGTAAATAGAAGCATTTCAGGTATCCAACAATTGTTATTATGAATGACTGGTACTATGTACGAAATTAATTACATGATTGAGGGATTGTTAACGAGACTGTGCATCACATCAAGCAACTAAGCTTTGCAAGCGAATTCATTCAGGTACTTTACGAAAGAAAATCATTGAAATTCTTACAAGTAGGAGATTCATCATTTCTATAAATATATACACATATATTGCATAACATTTGTTATAGCCAGAGACAACATCCTGTAACATAACACAGGTTCAGAGCATAAGGCATAGTGGCTTCCAAAAAATATACAATCACCAAACAATCCTCAGATATTTCATTGCAGACCAAGAAGGGTTTCTGTGACCCAGGATCAACTAGACAAACAAAGACGGGACCAAGCTCAACAACCAGAGCCGAATTGCACAAAACCGCATCCAAGTTCTCAACCAAAATCTCAGCAGAGCCACGAACACCAATGACCAACTAACGACCCAAAATTTTCGACGGACAGACAGAACTGAGGACCAACAAAAAAACGAGACTTTGTCTCTATAAAAACCAACCTACATGAATTGTAAAAGATAAACAGGAAGGACCCTACCCAGTTCAAGTGGAGACCAAAACGAAAGAGTGAAGGAACAAAAAACTATCAGGGACCAAAACCTTGCTGCCACCACAGAGGAGCGAATCACTTGCACAGTCAAGAAACAACGATTAGAGAGGCAGCATAACCAGTTATATGGAGAATAAACCAAGAGAAGGGTAAATATGAGTACCCTGAAGGTTACCTAAAGTGGAGAGATGGTTTTATAGCCGAACCCAAGACCAACAACATTCGAGCCATGGCCATAGAGCCACGAAACCCTAGCGGCTCACAAGGAGCGGAATTGTTAGCAGAAGAAAAGCAAAGAGGGAGCCTGAAATCAGAACAGAGAGGTTACCTTGTGCTAGAGCCGAGTGGTCACCAGGGAAGTCGGGCTGAGGACCTGATAAAAATGCGCACCATAGTTATAGTCAAACGCATTTGAAACAAACCAGAAGTTCAGCAAACCGATTAAACTACAGAGAAATCACCACATACCCAGAACAACCACAAAGCCCAGCATTGTTTCGTGAAACCACACAAGAATCAGCCACAAAAATCGTCAGTAAAACATCTTAACATTACCCAGTAACATAGAACCAGAGCCGAGATTGGAACCAACAAATAGTGGGAGGCAGAGAGTCATTACCATCGAGCGGAAGGAACCAGGTAAGGGCACAGAGGAGTAGAGCGAAACCAGCAGCAACAATAACCCAAGCTACAACCAAAACCCACGCCATATAACCATAACACAGAGACCAACACAACCTTGAGAAGGTGGCAGAGTTAATGCTCCATTAAAACCTCACCAAAAAAACCCCAGGTGCATACGAGCGCGGGAAGGGATCACGTGGGCCAGTTGCCATGAAGGCATCCACCTCATCTTTTGGGGTGAGTCATCAAATTTTGGTATCAGAGCAGTTCTTTCGTTAGGGAAGAAAGGAAAAATTATGGAGGTAGGAAGAAGGGGTAGAGGTAGAGCTATTCGGAGGGTAGCTGACGAAGGACTACGTGAGGAAATCAGGATCCTAAGTGCCAGATTAGAAATAGTAGAAGCAGGGAGGCACAACGATCTAGAAGGTGGTGACGATAGTGAAGAAGAAGCTCAAGCTACGACAAATGGGTCTGATGAGGAAGGGCTAGAGATAAGGTTGTTGAAATTTGTTCTGTTAGCAAGCAGCAAACTGAAGCCTGAACTGTCAACCTATGATGGCAGTTTATCCATTGAAGTATTATTGGACTGGCTTAGCGAGTTGGATAAGTACTTCAAATGTGAGGAAATCAGTGAGGATAGGAAGGTCAGATTTGCAGCTACAAAACTGAAGGGGCATGCAGCACTATGGTGGGACAATGTGTAGACAGAGCGAAGGAGATCAAATAAGCCACCAATTAAAAAGTGGACCAAAATGATCGCCAATATGAAAGTTAATTTTTTACCTAAAGACTATCAGATTGCTCTATATAGCCAAGTACAGAACCTGAAACAAAGAGCAATGACTGTGAAGGAATATATGGAAGAATTTTATAGAGTAAATCTGCGAGTGGGTTATGTTGAAGATACCCCAGAAAAGGCAACAAGGTTCGTGAATGGATTACGGATGGAGATACTGGATGAGATCAGTATTCTCTCTCCCAAATCTATAAAACAAGCATATCATAGTGCTTTAAAAGTAGAGGAGAAGATCACCCAGAGACAAAATGCCAGGAGAGGACGTGGGTCCGACCAAGGAAGGGGACAGTCCTTTGGCAGAGGCAGAACTGCCAGCAGTAGTGAGGAAGGCAACAATTCAAAAATTGCAGGGTCAATTGATAGAGAAGGTAACACTAGAGGGGGAAGGCCTTACCAGCGAGGGAGAGCTAACGACAGAGGCAGGGGGAATGCCTATCAGTGTTACAAGTGTCACAAATGGGGACACCGGTCTTTTGAATGTCCTGAAAGTGATCAAGCAGGACAAAGAGGAGCATATGTTGCTCAACCAGAGGAAGCTGAGGCCCCACCTTAAGAAGTGGAGAACATGCCTGAAATAGGAGAGTCCTTGGTGTTGAACAAAGTCTTGTTGAAGCCAACTAAAGAGTTAGCTGACCAGACACAGCGAAAAGCCCTGTTCAGAACTATGTGTAAGTAGCATGGGAAGTGTTGTAAATTGATCATTGACAGTGGAAGCACTGATAACCTGGTAGCCACAGAGATGGTAGAGAAACTGGGTTTAAAAATACTGAAACACCCAACCCCATATAGGGTGTCTTAGTTACAAAAAGGGCATTAACTGCTTGCTGATGAGCAGTGTGAAGTGGAATTTCATATTGGCAGGTATAAGGATAAGGTGACATGTGACATTATGCCGATGGATGTGTGCCATATACTGTTAGGTAGACCATGGCAGTATGACAGGAAGGTAGTGCACAATGGGAAGACAAACTGTTATAAGTTTGCGAAATATGGGATCAAGCATACGTTGGTATCCATGAAGGAAGAGGACACAACAAAGAATAGTGGGACAAAGGCATTATTATTAGGAGGAAAAGAGTTCCTACAGCAGATTGGAGATGATGAAATAAATTTTGCAATTGTGCAGAGGTCGAGAACAGTGTTAATTCATACTAAAATTAAGGATTTTCTAGAGGAAATTCAAGATATGTTACAGGAATTTAGCGATATAGTAGTAGATGATTTGCCAAATAAGTTACCCCCAAAACAGAGTATCAACCACCATATTGATTTCATCCCAGGAGCTAGTTTACCCAACAAAGTTGCTTACCAAATGAGTCCAAAGGACAATGAGGAGATTAGGAAACATGTACAGGAGTTATTGGACAAAGGGCTAATTCAGGAAAGTTTAAGTCTGTGTGTAGTTCCAATAGTCTTAGCTCCCCAGAAAGGAGGAGAGTGGTGGATGTGTACCGACTCTCGAGCAATCAATAAGATTACCATTAGATACAGGTTTCCTTTACCACAAATGGACGATATGATGGACTGCTTGAGTGGAGCAGTGTATTTTTCAAAGATTGATTTAAAAAGCAGTTATCATCAGATACAGATTCGAGAAGGAGACGAGTGGAAGACCACTTTCAAAACCAATGAGGGCCTGTATGAATGGCTGGTCATGCCATTTGGATTGAGAAATGCACCCAGCACATTCATGCGCTTAATGAATGAGATGCTAAAAGAATATATCGGGAAGTTCATTATTGTGTATTTGGATGATATCCTAATTTTTAGTAAGACTAGGGAAGAGCATTTCCAACACGTTAGGTGTGTCTTGGAAAAAGTACAGCAGAATAAATTGTTGTTGAATTTGAAGAAATGTATATTTTGTAAGAAGGAGTTGATTTATTTGGGATTCGTGATTTCAGAGAATGAGTTAAAGATGGATCCGGAAAAGGTTGCAGCCATAGTTAGTTGGTCGTCCTGAAAAAGTTTATTTGAAGTACGAAGTTTTCATGGGCTAGCAAGTTTTTACCAGAAGTTTATAAAAAAATTTAGTGGTATTTGTGCACCCATGGTGGATACTGTCAAGAAAGCAAATCAACCTTTTCATTAGACTGTGTCGGATGAAAATAGCTTTCAGCTGCTGAAAAAGAAGATCACCGAAAGACCCATTTTGAGGTTACCAGATTTCAACAAACTTTTTCAAGTTCATTGTGATGGCAGTGGGATAGCCATTGGAGCGGTACTGAGTCAAGCGAATAAACCGATGGCCTATTTCAGCAAGAAATTAAATGAGAGTAGACAGAAATATACGTCCTATGACAAAGAATTCTATGTGGTGGTGCAAGCGCTGAAACATTGGAGACACTACTTGTTAGGAAATGAATTTGTGTTGGGTTGTGTTATATTCTTTCCACATAGTTAATAGGGGGTTTGAGGGGTACCCATAACCCCACTTTATGGGGTCTGAGGTAGCGCCTCGGAAAATTTTGGTTTTGGACCATATGTTAGGTTGGGCGGACCCACCTATGGTTTTGTGCATGATTTTCACACATGTT
>APFE030543267.1:0-10839 GCA_000404065.3 Pinus taeda
GTCCCTAACTTGTCCCATAAAGCCTTCGCCGTAGCTTCCCCTGATACATTCAGCAATACTGAATCTGAGACGCACAATCGTATTGTGCTCTTTACCTTCCGATCCAACTTCTTCCATTATTCATCGGTCACTCCCGTTGGTTTAGTACCCGGATCTACCACGATCCACTGATCTTTATCCACCAACAGATCCTCCATCTTGAGTTTCCACAACTCAAAACTCTGATCATTGAACTTTTCAATCTCTATCTTTCCGCTGCTCGCCATCTTCTTTCACCACCAGAATCGATCTCGCAGACCTCCCACTAAACAGGGACTACCATAGGCCTGAGTGAAACCCCTCAGCAACAAAGGTGTCCCCTTGAAGCCAAAATAGCTCCGATACCAAATGTAGGTTTTAACCCTGTACATAAATTACCTGCATACGAATTCTAAAACAAAGAAATAAAAAATTCGAGAGCATAACACATAAAACACATATGCACATAGATTTTCCCCTGAATCCCAAAACCGGGACACCAGCTTGATTTTTTTCATTATGTTCCTTTCAATGTTACAATACATATTTGTACATGCCGAAGCATCTAATACCATGGACCGAAAAACCATCGCGTCCAAAACCATGGACCGAAAACCATAGGCAGGTTCGCCCAACCTATTATAGGGTCCAAAAAAAAAAATTCTCGGGGCGCTGCCCCGGACCCCATAAAGGGGGGCCACCCACCCCCCTCAAAACCCCCTGTGACCCCCCCGCTGTGCAGTCAGCGCAACGAAGGGGGGGCTCTGTCCCCACTCTAACCCCCCCTGTTCACTACGTAGGTTAGTCGCGGAAAGAATATAACACAAGCCAACAGAATGCTTTGTCACCAAATTAGAGTAGTTTTGCAACTAGTGCTTACTCAAGAAATGATACTACTCCTTTTGAAGAGATATGGGATTAATGTGTCTTAGAAGAAACTAAGATAAAGGCAAAGGATGAAACCAAATCAAATGAGAAGTCTCAAAACTCTGTTGTTAAATCCAAGAAGGAGAAGAAAGGGGAGTTTGGAAAGTCCAAAGGAAAACCAGATATGTCCAAGTTCAATGCTTTGGATGCAATGAGTATGGGCATTTAAAGAGGGATTGTACAAACAATAAGAACAAAAAAAGGAAGGAAAGGAGTAAAGCTCACATAGTTGAGGAAAAGGGAGAACCTAAGAAGAATCTGTAAGGAGAAGATACCAAGGATATTTAATATTAAAGGAAGCTCCACATTTATCAAGTTCTTTATGCAATTTGTCTTTCTTTTATTAAGTAGAAAGTAGAGTAACATGCATTGATGTATTCTATAGAAGAGTATTAGTTTTTTAAAAAGAATGGCATCATAGAAAGAAGCATATGATAATAGAATTATAGTATACATTTGGTAGGAATCGTCTAGCTTTCAAGAATGAGAAGTTTGGGACCATATTGCATATTATTTTTTCATCCAAGCATTTTCTAACATCATGTTAGAGGTAATCATTTTGCAAAGAAGGATCATCAATATCCAATAAGAACCATCATTTAAGAAGTTTCTTGGAAGAAGCATTATCATTGATATATATTCCATCTAGTAAGGAATATATAGTATTGAATGATAAGGGAGTGCATATGGTCGAGTTGCAATATGGAAGACATAATTAAAATCTTTCTCCTCTTGGGAAAATAAACTTATATTTGATAGGTGTAAGAAGCAATATCATTCAAGGAAGGATGGATAGATGGTTATATGGAAACAAAGGTATGCATGTTTTTAAATAAACTTTTCTTTAAGGCAGGGTTCATATCTATAAGAATGTTGCAAAAATATTTAGTTATAAGAATATTCTCAATAAGTCTTCCATATGATTATTCGATGCTTGGAAAAAGAAGTTTGGTATGCTTCGAAATGGCTAAAGATTAAGACTCTCCCACAAAATAGAATGACATACATCAACATTAAGTAAGGTCTTCAAAAGAAGGAAAGTGAGTTGTTAATAACAACTCCAATGAAGATATTGTTGCTTGCAAATCAAGTTTGATCCATGGGCACCTTGATTGAAAAGGGAATGCATGGGGAAGGATTATTGCACAATATGAATATGGGCCATAAATAAATATGTTGATATCAAAAGTTATAAGTAAGAAATTTGATGTAAACAACATAATAAGGTAGTTCTGATACTTTGGTATTGGTTATCTGGTTGACATATTGATTAAATTTCTACCTAGAAAGATATTGAAAAAATGCACAATGACAGTTGAGGAAAGTTCAACTATTGTTGTTGAACTCAATTCAAATAACATATGGATTGAGTGAATGGTTTTGGTAATCCTTAAATCATTATGTAGCGAAGATGTTTACATCATCATCTTTGGATTGAAATGTAGAGGTATAAGAATATACCTAATGTTCATGTTTTGATAACAATGAAGATTAATTTCATGCTTAGAGGGAGCTATGATAGGCTTAATATAATGCCTTCATTGATGATGACTATAAGAAAGTGATGTGTAAGGTTGATGGCATGAACCCTATCACAATATTAAAGGATGAGGATGGCTCCATAATATCCAGGAAAGTAGAAGCTCAATATGATGAGATACAAAGAAAGGAGGAGCTATGCAACTACTACTTGAAGAACTAGTAATACATACATTTATGAAGACAATCCAAAGAGCTTGTGGTAATTACTTCCAAATTAAAAGGAAGTTAGGAATATCCTCTATTTTGGAGAGGGAGTAAAATAATTTCTTTAATTAAAAAGGAGTAAGGATCTATTCCCTAATTAAGAGGGAATGAGGATATCCTCCCTAATTGAGAGGGAGTGATGATGGACATTGTATTCTCTTTCTATCAAGTGTTATGCACTAGGATAAGACTAACAACCATATGTCTAAGTGAAGGACATGGTAGGGAGAATGGAGATTTGGATAAGCGTATGAGATTAATACCCCTCGAGGATAAAGAATCCAAGATAGGAAGTATTCTTGTTAACTGACACTCTTTAAGGATTGGACAAGTATCCAAGACATGAGTGGTCAAAGAGGACTGATATTATTTAAGGATTGGAAATCCAAGATAAGAATAGTCCTAAAAGGACACCCTAGTGAACATATGAATGGGGTACGTACCTTTCATAGGAAGTGTGGTGTCTCATGTAAAACATCCCAACATTATTCTCTGATATAAAGAGAGCTTGTTAAGTTACGACTTTACTATGTTGAAAATGTTTGTTATGATATTGATGCTTAATGATGGCTTATAAATCTGACTCTTCTTATGAGGAATATTTAGTTTGAGCATATCCTTGTACCGTTTGTACAATTATGAATACCTCCCTAGTTAAGAGTGAGTTTTGGAAAATGTAACTAGTTTCAATCTTCGTAATTTTCATTTTACTCATGTCATTATGTATATCTTATGTTATAAGAAAAAGAAGAAAGAAAAATATTATTTAAAGTATGGGTTTCATGCTCGTTTTTGTTGGTCAACTAGGTCAAGCATGTTCTTCATTCTTCTAAGGTTTTTCATGTCAAAAGAATATTTTTCTTGAGTCAAAGAGTCTTTATCATTTATGTAAGACCATTTTAGGCAAGTTGTAACATGTAAAATATATTATTTTTAGTCTATAAAGTCGTTGTGAGCCTCTAAGCACAAGTCATCCATACCAGAAGAAATCGGCTTAGTTTGAGGCTATTCAACCTCATGAGAAGGTTATCTACAAGAAGAACTTAACTTCATTCGGAACACACTTTTTCGGTTCGATCATAAGTAAGAAAGGCGAATAAAAGTAAGCGAAGAACTAGAAGAAGAAAGAATCTTAAGGAGAAACCGAAGTATGATCTTTGTGACTATGTTTCTCTCACAAGTGCGAAGTATCTAAGGTTTCATTTGTTGCTGCAAGGTTGAAGTTCTAGACCTAACTACAAGTACGAAACATTACAAGAAGATCAACATTTGAAGCCAAAAGTCTAGAGGAAAAGGAGTAAGCTAAAGCGAAGGAAGGAGATCTATATTTGATCTCTTCTACCCACACATGTGTTAGGGTTTCTATAGCTATTGCAGGGCCAAAAGTTGCAGGATGAGATTGTAGATCCGAGCTAGGGGCCAAAGTTGAGACTTGAAGTAGGTTGAAGGGAATTTGACCTTTATTGACTTGTTGATCTTTGACCTATGTGGAGAATATTCTTAGAGGGATGACTTGGTGCTTGGAAGAGGACTTCGTCTAGGGTTTGGGGTCTTATTTTTCTGAATTGATCATATTCCATAAGAACAAAAAAAATTATTTTTGGTTTTCCTCTTGGAGGGGTTTTTCCCTCGCTTGGAGCCTAATTCTTGTGTCTATTGTTTTTTCTCTTGATAATTGTTTGATGAAAAATATATAAAAAAATAACATAAGAAGATAACATAAGTTCAAATTTTTTTATCAAGGATAAGGAGGAAAAGTTTAAATAACCGCCCTACTATATTCTCCAACAAAAACCACACTATGATCCCCTATTTCATCCAACACATTAATCACATGTGGGGCTAATCATGGAAAGAATATAACACATTCCAAACATGAAACATGATCGATAACATCCTCAAAAAATAAGGTTTAAGGTAACGACAATAAAAATATGACAAAAACATCGTTTGTAGCCCTACAAAGCTTTAGATTTAGGAAACAGGGCTCATAATTAAGGCTTGCTACCCTTTTTTTGGTGGCCAAACTTTATGCAATAAATTAGAAATTAAAAATACCATTGTCTCATAGAAAATATAGACGTAAACACACATGCTCCATATTCATGCATAAAATGAATAAGAGATGAAGTCCTATGTGGCTGAATTTTTTTGAACTTAGACATACATCATCATGCCTCATATGTTGCAAAAGATTTGATCTGTCTATGAGAAATATGGTTGGAAATTTTCTGAACTTTGAATATCATAACAATACCTTGGGCTAAAATAAATCCTCATTATTCATGAATAAACAAAGCTATTTATTACTCATAAGGATTTTTCCATTTGTCTCCAAGATGCTTGGCAAACCAAGTTGCAAAAAAGTTGACTTATAGTCTTAAAAACCTCAATATTTTGATGCTCTTGGCTATCCGCTTTTGTTTCTCTACAAAAATTTCCCTCTCCAAATCATCAAAAGCATGATCATTGAATTCAAAAACTTGAGCAAAGTGGCTTACCAAAACCTTGTCTTTAAGATAGGACAAAGTGAATATTTGATTGCCCTCACTTTACTCATGGGAAACTACAATACAATCTACAATAGTCTCATCATCCTTGTCTTCTTCTATATATGAAACATCACACAAAATTGACTCATGGAATGAGGAGGAGGGCTTGTCGCCCTCATGAGAATTACTTTCAAGCTTTGCTAGAAGTGACACATCATATATTCTTTCAATATATTCACCCAAGAATACATAAACATCATATTTCTAGTTTATTTTAACAAAGATGGAACTTGAAGGGTTCTTCTCATTTACAAATATGAAATCAATCATATTTTTTCCCATTCTATCATAATTCTCAACCAAAATATGTGCATCATATAAACATGTAACATGATTCTCTTAATCATAACCAAGAATCCAAAATTTCTAGAATTCTTCGATGGAGTAAGGAAATGAAAAAATCTTCTTCACCCTAAAATCACAATACCATTCCCATGTGTTTTCTTGATTCAATGAATATGAAAACATTTTCATCTTGACATCTTCATGGACAATGTGGGAATTTAAACTCAATGAAGGATGCAACATGCAATGAGACTTAATGTGGAGTTCCCTAAAACCTTGGAACATGCCTCTTAAGAATTTGAATATGGGGTTTATGTGGATTTCTAAGCACAAAAAATGGAAAGGGTTAAGAATTTTTTTATAAAACCCCTCACATGGATTTTAATGACATAAACAAAACTTTTGTGCCATGCTTATTATTTCAAATTTGAAATATAGAGAGATGATATAAATATGAAATTACACAACCTTCATACCTCATTCGAATTTGTGAAGTTTCCAATGTGAACCTTCAAATACCTTAAAGTGTGTTGGATACCCTCACCTCTATAAACAACAATATCTTTAATGATATTTGATGAGAAAAGGCATGATTCCTTCATGGAGTCACTAGGTGAGCAAGAGATCTTCAAATATAACACTCACACCAAATAAAAGGTAGCAAGACTATAATATTCTAGAAATGGACTTTATCGTTGGCGATGGTGCCAAAATGTACCTCTAAAATCCTCACTTATTGTGATAAATTCCTAAAGCACAAATATCATCTTGAAGGAACTTAGTGGGGTTATACAGTATCACTAAAATAGATCTCTTTTTGCCTTTATCTCCTCACATGCAAGAGAGGTATCCACAAAAAGTGTTTGATTAACTTTTAGGAGAGATGAATGGGTCGACCAAGATTAGTGCCTATTCAAATTAGGGAAAACAAAATCTAAAGGATCAAACTTAGAAGGTGGCTTTTCCTATGAGATAAGGGTAGAAAAGGTTTGGTATAAACAAACTACTTTTATTCTTATTTTGTTGTCCACAAAAACATAAATTTCTTGGAGAAAACCTAATGGAGGAGAACCTCTAAATATGCAAGAGGGTGTGCCTATCAATGGAAAATGTAAGTTTACAACAAACTCTAGTTATTATGGATCATATAAGATAACAAATTCTAGAAATAAACACAAAGTTATTTAATAACTAACTAACCATTATTACATTACTTCTAAAAGGGAAAAGCATTAGCCATGAATTAACCCTTCATGATATATATATTTAATGGGATTTATAACATCACTTTTAGCAAGATTAACTCCCAAAACATGATAACTCACATAAGAAGAACCCTTCACTTCATATTTCCATAATAAGATTTTCAACTAAGCTCATTAGGGGATCTCCTCAAATCCAACCATGTCAAAAATTGAATGATCAAATCCTTATATATATTTAAGCTTAACTCCATTTACAATAAAATTGTATTTACTTAAAAGATTAAAACATAACATAAAAGGTCCATTAAAAGCAAAGACATCCTCATAAAAGACTACAATAATGAAGCTACATTAATTTATTATTATTATTATCTATTTTTAAGGTCACGACCAAGCCAGACACCAAATTGGTGTATGAGACCCCCTTGATTGTGGGATAAGGGACCCACCTTTGTGCAACGATTTGACTACTAAGTCTCCGAAGGAATATATACTCTACCCCTCTCTAGTTTTGAACCTACGACTTCTTAAGAGAAAACACATACTCTTAACCATTAGACCCACATGCTATTAATAAAAATGCCACATGTCTTCATCCTCAAAGCACATACTCATGTAAACCCATACAACATGTCATTTGTCTTCTCTCCAAGAAGTCCACTTTGACCTACAAATAATACAACGTACTCAAGAAAGAGGCGTGTCATTCAGATATATGTGATGGGACTATATTGACCATGTAAACTAATAATAAGATAGTCCTTGAGGAGATGTGCCCTAAGAATATGCGTAAGGTGATTAGGCCTCCTCATTAGTCTATACCTAACTCTGGCCAAAAATATCAAGTTTAGTAGGTAGTGTTATCCAGGTCGGCTTGAAATTTCAAATTTATTTTGCTTGTGAAATGGAAAATTGTTGGTTTAGAATTTCAAATTTATTTTACTGGTCAAATGGAAATTTGATGACAATGTTTCGATTTCCTTTTGATGACTATGTTTCGATTTTAATGCCCGTCACTTTAAGTTATATGAATTCTTGAGTGTCGAATGTTTTTTTTGTATTTTTATATGCAATTTGACGACCTCACTGGGACGTGTCGAATTTGACGCCCTCGCCTGAAATGTGTCATTTAGGTTTCTTATCTCATCCAAAGTCGACCTGCAGGCGCTATGCCCTAATATAAAGAAATCAGATTCGCTATCCTAATGCCAAGAAATGAGATATCAAAGACGCTTCTCATCCAAGGTTTCAAGTTCAACGATTCGAAGGACTCGACGCTCATCCTCAGGAATCAATTCTCGTCACTGAGGTTCCCCCGGTTGAGTATTTTTTAATGACCTAATTTCATTTCACATTGAAAAATCCATAGGTCCGAATAGGAAGGTTAATATTTGCCTTATGAAGAGACCACAAAAAAGAATGGGCCCCTTCTTCTTGTGAATACATACATGCAACATAGTTGTTCATGCTTTGGGTTATTCGTTGGAAGCAAGTAAGATGCGATGAATGCTTCATCGTATCTCTCTTAGGCAATCAAACCGACATGCTGTAGTAAATTATATGATCATGGCATGACATGGGCAGTGAATTATTTGACCACACCATGTCCAATTGATTGCCTAATATCTGATTACCTAGATATTTGACCACGCCATGTCCATCTGATTGCCTAATAATCAATTCTCCAAATATTCGGCAATCAAATGGACATAGCCGCAGTCAAATATCTATGTTGCAAGAGTTTCTGGGATGTGGGAATGTTGAAAACTTGAGTATGGGAGTTCAGAACGTCTAGAAGTTTCCCAAAATTTACAGGAAACTACTCATTGGGAGCAGTGATATTATATAATAAAAAATATAAAAATATTGTTCAATTATATAATTTATATAATAATCAAAATTAATATTGAATCAAAATATTCAAATATTAAAATCAATTTAAATATATAAATAATAAATATATAATCTCTCTTATATATAATGATATTCTCTGGGTGTCTCTCTCCTTGAGTTTCTCCCTTTGATATATATAAAATGTCAAGTTCCTTATTAGTTCTATGACACATGACCAATGTTTGACAATCTGGCTTAAAAATACAAAAGAACAATTTTAGGTATGTTTCTCTAGTTATTCTTAAGAGAAAAAACAAAGTAACTCTAATGTTTAAGCATTGACTGCCACATACAATATGCACACACAATCTTCTGCGATATATATATATACATAAACAACAAAAGGAATACTCATCAAGATGGCATCCCAAATATCGCCCTTATGTAGAGGTGTCACATGCTTCCTTAACTCATCGAGAGATTGCTCCAATTTCTCAATTAAGGATATCAGTGTTAAGGATGTCTTTAGCCTTTCTTCCCACAAAGGCTTCAACATAGGCTCATGTTTTGTGGGTAGTTAAGCATATTTCTCTATAGGCTTTGTATTCCCCAACCCCAAGGAATGTTGAAACTCCAAAAGAAACAGTCTTCAAAGCTCCCAAAACTTTCCCAATCTCTCATTGTAACTCCCGCTGAAAAGGTAACATTCCCATATAATGCCAAAACTCTCGGGAGTGCGAGAACCACTGAAACAGGTTTCACACTTCTCGGGAGTAGTTCCAGCGTAACAGAGACAAATATTCAGGGAATCAACAATTGACATAAGCTTGATGGCCTCCTTTGTCAACATCTGATGAAATGTGAAATGTAAAGATTCTCCTCCTTCAGCATCCGATGAAGTGTTATTAGTTGGTGCTTCAACTATCGAGATTTGGATTTCACAGATCGACTGGGGCTCACGTTCCTCTTGTAAACCATGTGAGTATTCACCACCTGGTATTTAGTTCAAATATACTTTCTATGAATTATTCACAACCTGGTATTCAGTTCAAATATACATACAATGAATTATGACGATCAATTTAAATGATAAACATCAAATTTAAGTTTTAATTTTTTTTCAACCAACCAATAATTTTTTATGTTTAATTTTTTTATAAGATTTTAAATTGAAGTTGTATTCTAGTTTTTATAATCAAGCAAATAACCAATGATAAAATAAATTTAATTTTTTTAATGTTTTTAAAATTATATGTTTATATCTAATACTAAGGAGCCTATAGAACCCACCTTTGCACATTGGTGTATGAAACCCGCTTGTTTGTGGGACAAGGGACTCACCTCAACGTAGTGATTTGACTACTAAGTCTACGAAGGCATACATACTCTATCCCCTTTTGAACTAGTGGCCCCTTAGGATGAAACACATGCTCTTAACCATTAGGCCTACTCAAGCTCTATATGAGTTTGAGTCAATACAAATATAGTTGATAGGGAATCAATCCTAAGAATGAGTTAACTTTCCTAAAAATGGATTAAACAAATTGATTGAAGAGTAAAATGACCTATTATCCAACAACTATTTATCCAATGTTAAGGCTATCAATTCCAAGGAGTAATGCACTTAAGAATAAAGAATTATGCTTAAGCTATTTTTTAAGGATTTAAATATTATGTCTCTATAACATTGAAGGTGATTATTCTAATTTGAAAAGTCAGATGTATAGAGTGTAGGCGAATATTCAATAAGAAAACATGTAATTTACTATTAAAATTGGTAAATATTTGGTGAATTTCATCCATTTAATCATATATATGTTAAAACAAGGCGAATTTTTGACCAAACTAGTGAATATTTTTTTCAAAAAAAGTCTAAAAAAATAGTAAATTTGGGAAATTTTGCCTCTAAAATATTTGATTATGCTCAACTCTCAATTGTTGCCAATTAATTTTAATCTTGTGTCTAACTAAATATCAAGTAAATATTAATCTTGTCTCCAAATTAATATTTAATAAATGTTAATCTTATCTCCAACTTTAATTTATTTATATTCAATTTCTAACCCGTATAATTTTGTGATAAATTTCAAACACAGTACAAATAATGATAAATCTCATAATTTCACTAAATGTCCAGCAATTTTACCCATAAAAACATTTGATGAAAGATCAATGCAACAATGAAAGGTAACTTTCTGCTCAAATCAACCCCACAAGTTATAAATAAATAAATATGCACGTATAGCTATAAAACAAATAAAAATATGAAATCA
>APFE030543292.1:0-16467 GCA_000404065.3 Pinus taeda
AGATGCAATACATACCTTTTGTAGCAGTGGTACACCATGTAGATCAAAATATTTCTCCATCTGACATATCCAATTTACCGGATCCTTGCCATCAAACTTCCTCATCTTGTTTTTTCTTGATTTTAGGAGTTCGATCTTGAAAAGACTGTAACTTTGTACATTCAGATCTTTAAGCTCTAAAACTATGACCTGTAGTAGTCCTCTGTGTCCTCTTTCCAATGCCACCAGTTTGACCCCAATTGGATTCTCCAATGAAGATTTATGCAAAATCTCCCACAGTGACCTGATTATAGACTAATTTAGTAGAGCGAACTTGTACAACGTGCCACGAGTCACCTTTTCTACCTTTGGATCTGAAAACTGCATACAAGAAACTACAGGCCGTCCTCTTTCTGTACCTTCTTATGAAATTTCAATCCGATCCCTAGAGAGAAAGTTATGACGATTTTCCCCAGGTCACCTGTTTGGAATGTAATTCAGGAGTCTGCAAAAAGACCAACTTTCTCAGATCATATCTCCGCAAATATCACGTGAAAATCTTTGAAATTCGGACCCAAGGTTCAGCACGATTTCTTCTCAAATGGGTTTTTTTTGCGAATTCTGAAATGTCACAGAACAAAATTTATAGCGAAAAGGCCACGATGACCTGTTTGGAGCAGCGAAACCCTAGAATCCAAAGCTCTGATACCAAATGTTATGAAACCAGCTCAAGAAAAGATAGAAAAGATAGATCAATGCCTTAGAATTCAGCCTCTTCGAGGGGGCAACCTCCTTTACATTGCATAAATGAAAAATTCTTGGATGATACAAATGAAAAGACCTCCATTCTATATATAGGAGTCTAAGGGGTCATAACATAATCAGAGCCTACATAACAATAATAATGTAAGGGCACAATAATAACAATAGTAATGGGGTAATCACTAGTATTATGGGGACCCAACAGATCTCCTTGTAGGTAACAACCAACTCCAAGGAAGGTGTATTTTGTACTCCATAGCAATAAAAACACCCCTACAACATATTTATTGGAGATAGATATAGAATGCAATCAAATCCAGACTTTATCAAATGGGACCTCTTCTCATTCAATCGAACTTGGAGACAAGAATAGCTACCTAGTGAAAGGGTTTGGATCTACTTCATTGGATCTAGAGAATAGTGAAAGTATTCATCTCAATAATATACTCTATGGTCTAGGTTTGAAGAAAAAATTTCTTTCTATTTCTTGCCTAGAAGATAAAGGTGATAATATTTCTTTTATTGATGGAAAATTTTTGGTTTAGGGAAAATTATCTAGTATTGAACATGTTAAGACATTTTAGATTCATGAGGGAACATTATATAGACTTCTTACACCTCTTCCTCAAGCTTTAGTAGACTTAGATATTAGCCATTTTGATTTGTGGCATAGAAGGTATGGACACCTTCACTATAAGATATTTCCATCTTTGAATCAAATGGTCACTAGCATCCCTGAATTGAAAGAAGAGCATGCAGGAATCTGTAACGGATGTGCTCTAGAAAATAATGTGAAGAAACCTTTTGCAAGTAGTGATATAAGATCCAAGGAGATCTTAGATCTTATACACTTTAATGTATGTCGACCTATGTCATTAAAGTCTCTTGGAGATCACCTATACTATTTGACATTCTTTGATGATTACTCTAGAAAAACATGGATATACCTCCTCAAGAATAAAGAAGATGTTCTGGAAAAATTTCAAGAATTCAAGTATGAAGTGGAAAACCTAACAAAAAGGAATATAAATATCCTGAGGTCTGATATCAATGGAGAATATACCTCCAAAGAAATTGTAGCATTTTGTAAGGAAGCAGGAATAAAAAGAGGGTAATTATTCCTTATATCCCTTAAAAAAATGGTGTGACTGAAAGGAAAAACCATTCAATAGAAGAATGTCTTAGAGCCATGCTTCATGACCAAGATCTCCCTAAATTATCATGGGGAGGACAATATATAACAACAATCTACTTGCAAAATCAAAGTCCTCATAAAATTCTCAAGAATATGACACTAGAAGAAGCATTTATAGGAAAGAAGCCAAGTGTGGATCATCTTTGAATATTTGGATGTCCAGTTTACATTCACATTCCAAATCCAAAGGACAAAAGGAAGAAATTGGATCTTATAAGTACAAAATGCATTTTTTCCGGTTATAGAGCTCCATCAAATGTATACAAAATCTACATTCAATAGGATCATTGTATTGAAGTAACCATAGATATCATATTTGATGAGAATGTATCTTACAAGAGATCCAAAGATATCCCAGATTATTTTGATGAAGAACTACCCATTTTTTAGGAAACCAAAAGGGATGGAAATGTTCAAGATCCTACATCTAATCATGAATACATTGAAGGAACTAGTGAATCTATGAAGCATGTCATCATTACAGAAACTTGTAATATACTTGCTTGGTTGAGGAAAACTATACAAGAGGCTGAGGAACATGCAGAAACTAAGGGAACTTTTAAGGAAATCAAGAGACCTAAAATGTATTCTGGTCTTGCAGCTTATATGACTAAGTTCATTGAAGTTGAACCTTCATCCTGTGAGAAAGTAGTTGAAAATCAAGAATGAAGAAATGTGATGCAAGAAGAATACCAGTCCATTATGACGAATGATGTTTGGGAAATTTTTCCTAGACCTAGTGACAAATCTGTTGTCATTTCCAAATGGGTATAGAAGATCAAACATGAAGTTGATAGGAGAATTGATATCTATAGAGCTAGATTTTTGGCAAAAGGTTTTTCAAAAAAGGAATGAATAGATTATGAAGACACCTTTTCTCCTACAACAATATATACAACTATTACGTCACTTCTCCTTTGGCTGCCACTATGGGATGGAATATTCATCGAATGGATGTTAAAACAACTTTTCTGAATGGGACCATTGATGAGTAGGTTTGTATTGATAAACCTCATGGATTTGAAATCCATATGCACATGTATGCATATTAAACAAGGCTCTATATGGCCTAAGAAAAGAACCTAAATCATGGCATGCTAGGATGGTTGCATACCTATTGAGACTTGGTTTTGTTAAGAATTCTGCATATTCTAATCTCTACATCAAAGTGGTCAAGGATGAACTTGTGATCATAATTTTATATGTGGATGAATTTCTTATTACAGATGTGGAGCATCAGATACAAGAATGAAAGAGGTGGTTTGCAGGAAAACCTACATGAAGGATCTTCAACATATGCACTACTATTTGGGACTAGAGGTTTGGCCGAAACCTGGTGAAATTTATCTTGGTAAAGGAAAATATGTGATCAAGATATTACAAGAATTTGGCATGATGGATAGTAAGCAAGTGACAACTCTAATGATTAGTATTTTGAAAAAGTTGAGGAGTTTATAATCTAGTCCTGTGGATCCTTCATGCTATAGACAATTGATTGGCTTCTTAATGTATCTTGTGAATACTCAACCTAACATTTCTTTTGCGTTAAATGTCCTCAGTAAATTTTAGATGGAGCCAAGGCATGACCATTGGATAACATCCAAACACATCCTAAGATATCTTCATGGGAAAATGCATCATTGTCTTAGATTTGCTAGTAATGATATTCAACTATTGGGATATACAAATTTTGATTGGGGTGGCAGTGAGATAGATGGTAGAAGGACTACTGGTGGATGCTTTAGTTTGGTATCTTCCATTACCTCATGGATGATCAAGAAACAAGATACTATTTATTTGAGTAATGCTGAAGCTGAGTACATTACTACAAGTGAAGTTTGCAGATAGGATTTTTGGCTTAGAAAACCGCTATCAGATTTATTTGAAGGACCATTGAGCCCTTCAATTATACATTGTCACAAAAAAAGTTGCGTAAGGTTAACCAAGGACCTAGTGTTTCACGCTAGGACAAACCATATTTGTAATAAGTACCACTATATCAAACGTTTGGTACAAGACGGGGTTGTGAAGCTACATTATATCTCTATAAATGAATAAGTAGTTGATATTATGATAAAGTCACTTCCAAACAAGAAGCTTGAGTACTTAAGAAGCAAGCTTGGTTTGGTGGTGTTGTGTTGTACAATAACCCCCTATTTCATAAATTTTTTATACAAAACCATAATATGAAATGGGTCCCTTTTAAAATAAACTTAGATGTGTAAATAAATTGGTATTAGCCCATCATAAGAAAAACCATTATCAAAAGGCTTACTGTAAATGAAAAATTTTAAAAGCATTTTGAATGGAAATAAAGTGTGGCTTTAAAATATTATAAAATTCTTCGTTATTGCGATAAAGCGATTGCAAGATCGCATATCGCAATAAAAAAGGAACCATGCCCAAGGATACATTCATTCTCTCTGATCCGAAAAGCATATCGCAATCAGATATCGGAAAAGGTAAATGCCAAAGCAGCAATGTAATAGAGCCTCTCAATTTCTCCGATGCGATAAAGCGCATCACCATCGGCAATCGGCTATAAAAAGTCAACACATGATGGAAGGCAGACTCGAATCCTTCAATGTGATAAAGCATACAGCAATCGGCGATTGGCGAAATCGCATTGACACAGTAATAAAACCAGAATCCATTCCCCAATTGTGATGCATTAATGAGGCGCATATCTTAAGAACATATTTAAAATATTTGCATGCATTGTATCACCTTTCGATGATCGGAGATGTTTAAAACAAACATTAAAGCCTTTCCTTTCACGTTATTGATCGCCGATTTGCGAATTATCACTGATTATTCATCAGAGAAATCTAAGCCATGCTTGAATGAATCATTCGGCATATAAATGACATGATTGACCTTTAAAACCTCCTTTACCATGACAGGTTAAACGGCTAATCAATGAAGTAGTTAAGGGTAGATATTTTCTTTAGATTTTATCCACGGTAATCTTATTATAATCTATTATCACCTGCTAATCGCTGTAACTCTTTTCCATTATCATATTAATCTATAGTAGCATTTCTCTGTATCACGGTTTTTCAAATCGCTTGTGCAGAACTCCGCTGAAATCAGAAATTTGAAACAAATGACAAAGAAATCAAAGAAATTTGTAGCAGTGGCTCCTACAGTAGCAGTGCAACCAGCCAAGGATCCCAAGCCAAGCAAAAAGGGGTTAATCTCAAACACTACGTGCCTCGGTCTTGGAAATACTAGCTGGACGAGCATCTAAAATCTAATAGAAGCAGAGGAGCCTGAGGAAATATCAGAAGAAGCCACAGCTGACTCAAGTAACAAATCAGAAGCATCCCTCAAAGATTTAGCTTGTTCATATTTGCACAAAATAGCAGCACAAGAAAAAATCCTCCCATATACTGACGTAGTGAGATAGGTGGTAGAGGAAATTCCATTTTCAAATAGAACATTTTGCACATTTGACGGGAGGATATTTGGCTCGTTCCAGCCTGATGATCTAAGGAAAATGTATCACTTAACTGAGCCTGAAAAGCAGTAAAACAAAGCCTTCCTTGAAAAATTTGCAAATGAAAATGAGTCAGAATCAGCCCCAATTAAGTAGTGGAGACATAATCCCTAGAAGCACAAACACAAATCATCAGGTAAGTACTTTGTGGACTCATTGGCTTCTCCTTACTGTTATGTTGGGGCTATGATGTGTAGAATGTGGGGAATACATGAATCTGCTAAGTTCACCATTGAAATGGTCCCTCTAATGGAGGCAGCAGTCAATAGTTATGTGATGGATTGGGAAAAAATTTTGTCCGACAAATTAGCCACAACAATTCTCGAATTCAGATCAAATTCACGTAAAACTACCAGGACCATTCCCCATTTTTATTACAGTGCTTATATTATGGATACTCTTTGTTTTAACTCTGAATATCTGGTACTCGGATGGAGATGGACTCCCCAAGACCCTAAGCCAATCCATATTTATCATCAAATGTTATCGAAGGCTCACTATAAAGATCATTTGTACAAAATTTGCAATGGTTTTATGTTGCCTGTATACTATGCTATTTTTGATAAGCCTGCCCCCAGCATTTTCGAAGAAGCATGGATCGACTTGACTGTAGTAGCTAATTGGTTCAGAGAAGACAAATTCACTTATATAAGGCTTTTTGGTAGCCTTACAAAACCCCATGTCCTTCCCCTATATGTGCCCGGTAAGCCATTAGCTCGAGAATTGGCCTACCAAATAACAACAGAAGGGACATCCAAAACCCTTAGAAATTCCAAGAAACAATTATGGCCTACATTTCCTTTAAGATGCGGTGTTTTCACTCTCCATGATTACAAACATGCAGAAAAGGAGACAGAAAAAATAAAAATGCTCAATCTTGCAACATTTCCCAATAGACAATATGATCCAAGAAAAGTTGCCTATAATGTTCTTGAACAAGCCAAACTTGCAATGTTTGATCATGAAAAAGATGACTTTGATGACCTATTTTCCTCAGTAGAATCATTATTTCAAGTAAACACATTGGCCAGGATCAAGTATCAAGATGAAGGACTGGAAGTGTTTAATAGGCTTAGAGAACAGAGGTTGCAAACTCTGCCTCTAGACTTATTAGCCACCACCCCAGCAATCCAGTCAAGCGAGCCGGAACAACAAACTGTTGACAAATCTCCTGCTGTGGAAAAAATTCCTGAGAAAGGTAAACCGCTAGAACAGGAGAAAGAATAGGGAAAAGGCAGTGAACGCATAGATATAGATACTCAAATTGATCCCAATCTCCTTAAAGAATGGCAACAGTTCGATTCCATTATAAGCAATCCTGAGAATTCACAGGGTTTTAGCACGCCCGAACTGACAATTGGTCACAAGAGATCAACAAATACAGTTCCAACTGAAGGAACTAGTGACCTACCCATAAGTCAAGATATGGAGATAATTTCGAAAGATCCATCGGATGAAATCGTTTTGCATATAGAAGAAATACCACCTTTAGATGTCTTCTACAGCCTTAAGCATAGGGCTGTAGTAAAAAGACAAAGGAAAAAGAGAAGGATTGATCAATCTTCCCTTTTACCTGCACAAACAGAAATGGCTAATGTGGTATGGAAAGAAGAATTCAATCCTTATGAAGACCTCATAAAACTCTCTCAATATGCTGGGGCTTACTCAGCAGCCACTATGGATAAAGCATCAGAAGTGAGCAATTTACTCAAGGAAAAAGATCAAACAATTGTTTCATTGGAGGCACAGGTATTCGAAAGACAGTAGAGAATAGAGAAATTAGAACAGTAGTTAGCAGCACAGCAACAAGTAAACAACCAATTAAATGAGCAATTGCTCAAGGAGAAGCAGAGGATAGACCAAAGTGTAGTACAGAAACGAAAGGAGTTATCCTTAGCATTGTCCAAGCTAAAGACAATGAATGAACAAATGAGCAAAACAAAAGATGAGCAAATCGCTCAACTATCACAACAGATAGAAAAGTTCAAGAGTTTTCCTCAACCAGCAGAGTTCAGGTCTGAAGCTCTCCAGATCAATAAGGCATTGATTAAACAGTTAAATTTACTATGTCATAATATTTCCCTTGTTGAGCCCCTTTGTGAGATTTCTTCATCAATGATTGACAAATTAGTTGATGCAAGACAGAATTTGGAACGGGCCAATGAGACATTAACAAACTTTCTTGGCTGGAAGGAAACCAGTGAAGGGCAAGCTACAAATCTGCCTAAAATTCTAGAATCACACAAGGAAATTCTTTTCTTAGAATGGCAATCACAATTGATTAAAGCAGAAAGGTAAACTTCAAGATGTAGATCGGCAACCAGTAATTTGATTGAGTTAGTTAATGATACTCTTTATCTGTCTAATCTAATTTCACAGTGCACTCCAGGTAAACTACCATTAGCCAAAGCATTGGAACAATCATGCAAACAGGATTTAGAACAGAAGGAGAGACTAATAGCAAGCATCCAAAGTTTAACTTGGGACATCTCTTGGTTCTTCCTAGTTAAACCATATAGTCAAAGGGCAACACTGAAATGCTTAATCAATGCGATCGGTTACATGATTTCCGAAATTCATGATGCTACGTATTCAGCCCAACTACATTCAAATCTCAGTCACCCTCCAGAATTGCAACCAATGCTTGATATCTTCCAACTCAAGCCAAAATATGATCAGCTGAAACAAAGAATCATTCTACCGACTGCAAGCAGGCCTATTTCAAGGAGATTTTCATGATTTGGTTATACCACCTAATAGCATTTTTATTTCATAATCAATTAGCTTAGATAGTATTTATAGGCCCTTTCATGTCTTTAGAAAAGGTCTTGAATTTTTGTATAAAACTTGGATCAGGAAGTCACACTATTGTGCTTTTGATATATTTTTTTATGAAGACTAGGCCTATATTCTGAATTTTAATGAAGAATACTTTGATGAGATATGCACTACTGCTTCTTGTGAGAGTATTTCCAAGTTAGAATATGGAATCTTAATGCGATTGATATTGGGAAGGATCCAAATTACATATGGTACTATTATCTATGCCTTTGCTCCATTCTTTTATATGAATTAGCATTTATTCAATCTTGTTATCATTGGATATATGTATGTGTTTTAACAGCAGTGCTTATACTTATCACTATTGAATGTTTAAGGAATGCAATTCTTTCAATCATATTTATGTCAATGATATATGAAGAATAGTGTAATAATGTTTTAATGATTACTTTGTTCAACTACTTGAACAAAGTAATTATCATATAAATGAATGTCTTTGTTTATCAATGAAGTCATCTATATGCCTATTTGTAGTAAAGATCATCAAAAGTTGCACTAAAGTGACAATATCCTGGGATAGATTAGTTGTTTATAATTTTGCATTGTAGAATAAATCATCCATCCATTATCATTAGATAATAGAAAATCAACCACTTATCCATCCTATTTACAAATCATTGGGAAACTGGTCCCATTATATCCAGTCGGAGCCACCATACCAAACAGAAAAGGAGCTGCCTTTAAGGTCCAGATCAGATGGTTTTCCCTGATGTTGATGCAGCGATTTTCGAGGCATCAATAGGTGGATATATCCTCCTTGATTGAGAAGGAGTGATTTATATTCTTATTCAGGTGTCATGCATTAGTCTAGGACTAACAATCATATGTCTAAGTGAAGGCCATGAGGGGAGAATGGAGTCCAAAGGATTGGATAAGCATCTAAGGCTAGTACTTATTGAGGATTAGGAATCCAAGATAGAAGTAGTCTCATAGATCGGTGTTATTTGAGGATGAGGTAGGGCATCCAAGACAAGAGTAGTTGAAGAGGACCAATATTCTTTGAGGAATGGGAAATATAAGATAGGAATACTCCTAGAAGGACATAGCTAGTGATCATATAGATGGTTTATGTGCCTTAAGAGTTAGTGTGGTATCTCATGTAAAACATCCCAACATTGTGCTCTAATATAGTGAAGAGATAGAGCTTGTTAATCAAGGCCTTTGTATGTTGACAATGTTGGTTATTATGTTAATGCTTAAATATGGCTCGTCAATCTGACTCTTCTGATGAGAATACTTCAATTTTCAAATCCTTGTACTTCATGGTGGAATTATGAATACCTCCCTATTGAAGAGGGAGTGTTGGAGAATGTAACTAGATTTGGTCTTCATAATGACTTTTGTATTCATGACATTGTAAATTTCATATAAAAGGAGAATTTGTCTATTTATTTATTTATTTATTTATTCAAGCATGGGTTTCATGTTCAAATTCTAGGTAAAAGCATGTTATTCATGCTTCTAGGGCTTATTTAGTCAAAGAATAATTTTTGTCATGTATTCTAGTCCTATTTCAACTTGTTGTAACAAAATAAAATCATTATTTGTTAGTATAGAAATTCATTTTGTCCTCCAAGACCAAGTCATCCTTGCCAAGGAGAAGTTGACTTAGAAGAGGCCTATTTGACCTCTTGATAAGTGTAAATATAGCATGAAACTTTCACTCATTTGGAGACACTTCACAATTTAGATATGCAACAACATAAGAAGGAAATCTAGAGTGAAAAGTCAAGGAGAAAACGAGAAGTCAAAGTGAAGGAAGAAGACCTAAAAACATGATCTTTTATGCCCACACGTGTGAGAGAATTGGGGTTTTTATGCAATTTGTAGGGTTGAGAGTTGCATGTCTAAATTGCAGACCTGAAGTTGCAAGGAAAAAGTTTTGATATGAGTATGTATTAAAGATTTTGACCTTCGATGCCTTTGGTAAACTTTGACTTGTTTGGAAGAGATCTTATAGGAGGGATGGTTGGCATTTGGAAGGAATCTTGACTTTGGTCTTTGGGTCTTAGATGTCTCACTTTGATTTGATTCTATAAGAAGAGAAGAATTATTTATGGGTTTTCCCCTTTGAGGGGTTTTTCCTTGGCTTGGAACCTATATCTTGTGTTCTTTGTGTCTTTGTGATCTTCATGTTTTTGATAATTTCTTAATGAATATGAAATAAATGTAATATAAGGACAACTAATATCACATGTAATTATCAAGTAAGGAATGTCAAATATAATATACAAATACTTTGATTTCTCCAATAGGGGGACGGGGGGGGCAGAAATTCCCATATCTCTTGACAAATTACTCAGTGTTGCACGTGTGTGAACTAGGAAGGTGTTGGTTCTAAAATTCTGCCTTCAACTCTCTCCTTGGCTTGTTCCTTCTCTTAAATTTACCTACTAAGGAAATTCTAAAGGGCCTAGTGGCCATTGCCAATGTTTCATCTTTCCTTAGCCTCCACAGCTATGAAAAGGAATCATATATACATAGGAATTTCCTCGTTGAACTTATCTTCACCTTACCCATGCCATGGAAGGAGAGGTTGGTGCCTACAACCTCTTCCCCATCACATGGTTAAACCTATTTCCCTCACTATGATGAGAAGATTGGTGAAATTTCTACCATAGACTTGAAAAATCTTGGGATGCGCTTCCACACCCGACCCCTAATGACCTTCCCCTAACAAAGAAGAGAGTATAAATAAATGAATGTCGGGGTGAATGTTAGATACCTCTATAATGGAAAAATGCATGTCATGCTCTGAACTTAATGGCTTTGTCATTGCTTGGTCCTACTTCAATGACCTGCAATGAATGATGCCTAAGGTGAATATAGTGAATGGCCACCACCCAACAATTCCCATTAAAACTTCATGCAGAGGCAATATGTGATAGTGGCCCCTCCTGATTTCTCAAGGGATCACTCGGATCTAGGAAATTATTAAAATTAGTAAATTTAATATAAGATTAAGTTAGACCTACAAAGTATTAATAATGGAATAAGGGGACAGAAGGAAATAATTAGAATATGTCAAATAAGAAAAGGAAATGAAAGAAATTTATGGGTCAAAAATCACTAATTGATCACATTGAGTCAAATATTACCATTAAATATTTGTTGGAATTATGATTTTCATGGTTGCAGGTAGCTAGTGTGGGCATTTGTTTCATGGTTGCAGCTAGCTTGTGTTGGAATTGATGTCAACCTTATGATGGTCTACATGATGCACTAATTTCAACCTTTTGATGCCTTTTGATGTCTAAATGATGCATTGATGTCAACCTCATGATGGTTCAAATAATGACACTGATATGGTAGCTTCATGGTTTGTATGTAGATCCCTGAGGCATTGATTTGATGTAGAGACGAGTTGGAAAAGGATGTAAATGTTTTTAATCCATGTTGATGAGCTTGGAAAACTAGGTCCTTGTGTCATGTTCATGACGTGTTGCAGAGGTGCTACAATGTTGTACATATGTGTTGCAAGTTGTATAGGTTATGTAGGGGATTAGATGACTTGTTGGAATTCATGTTAATCCTTGACTTGTTGGTTTCTAGGTAAACATGGTGGTGGCACTTGGTTGTAATTTTATCCTATTTGCAGAGGTGTCACAGATCTTGGAAGAGGTTTTGAGATGTGTACAGATGCTGGAGAAGGTATGCAAGCATTTGGCATACGTTCTAAGCTAAAGGTCGATATGTTTCTCCTATGCTCTACCCCAGCCACTGGGAGTGTCCTACATGTGGCTATAGGCTTCTATCTAAGATATACTAGGGTCATGGGAGTGACTATAAATGTTTAAGCTAAGAATTGCATGTGTTTTCCCCACGATGAGACCCAAAATGAAATTGTTTTGCATTCCTCGTGCACATCAGAAAAAATTTGACTTGATAATTCCCAGAATGTTTGAAATTAATTGGATAAGAGAGAAAGTGGTTGAATAAGTCCTACATTGGGTGTGAAAACGTTTAGTGCACAAGTAGTTCTGGTTATCGATGGATTTCATCCACTTTGTGCACCTATGAGCTCAGTCCAAAAGTGGATTTCACCAAACACATTATATATAATTCATTTTGGATCTAAGAAATGGTTGGTTGATGAGATTATGAGTGAGATAGGACTAGAGAGAGGAAGTGCTCTTCTTACATAGTTGTGATCAAAGTTACATAATGCATGTGTGTAAATGCTAGTTGAGTGAGCAGATCGAAGGCATGTAGTAGAGTACGGAGGCGAAATATCAATTTACATATCAGATTCATGGTAGAGACAAATCAGGGATAGAATTTGTTACTTCAAATTTTGATAGCAAAGTATGGATTAAGGAGTGCATCCATTGTATTACTTGACATTTTTTTGTAGTATTGCTGATGCACATAGCAAAATGCCATATTGTTTTTATGTTGTTGATTTATTAAGGGTTTGGTGTTATATTGTTATGGATGGGTGTGAGATATGTTTTTGTTGTTGGATGGTTATGTTGTTGGAGATTTGATGTATGTATTGCAACAACTATTTTCTTGAGTAAAGAGAATATTATTTATGGAGTTTTTTATTATAATTTGCAGAGTGTGTCTTCTTGTTGGGGTTTGATAGTAGAGTTGAGTCTTGTTGAGCTTAGTGTCTTGGTGATCGAGTTTGTAAATGAATGAAATTGAGGTCCACATAGATCTATGGAGGAGTGGCATATGGCAAGTGGGTGCTTGCTAACTTGGAGTAGTGATTTCGTTCTAGTGGGTGCTAGTAACAGTGTTGCAGAAGTGTTTTCTTCTTCCCAGTGGTAGCTGGAATAGTTGGTGGTCACCAAATCACTATATATTTGGGATCAAGTCTCTTGGATGGTGGTTGCTAGCTATTTGTGTATGAGGTCGAGTCTCCTAGCTAGTGGTTTCCAACAATCTATGTAAAAGACATCATTTTTCTTGAGATGATAGAAGATTCAGAGCAACAAAATGACAAGAGGGGTGGTTTTCTCTAGAAATGGTTTCCATCAGATATTCATGTGTCTCATGTGGTTGGTTATTGTGTTGTTCATTATTTCTCTCATGGCTTTTTTTATTTAGCTTCTAACTTGATTATACAATTATGTGGTGATATATTATTCTGTTGCTCGATACATTTATGCATGAATCAATTGAAGTTAAAATTGGTAAAAATATATCATAAGACACATTGCTAATTCACCCCCCACCGCTAAGTGGTGTTCAAGGTTTTAACAATTAGTATCAGAGTGGGGCTCTTGGTTGCAGCTTAATCATTGGAGAGTAGATCTAGGGTTTGTTAGCAGCAATTTGCAATTTTTTTTTTAGAATGAATTCTCTAAGAGTATATATCCTCACTACTGCAAATTTCAAGGTATGGCATGAGAATGTTAAATCTCTTTATTGTCCTGTGGGTCTAAGATTTGGATATTAGTATGTTAGGGATGTGGCAAGATCCACTGGCACCTAAAGTTTTGTAGTAGAATGCTCAATCTAGAAGCATAATTTGTCAAAATCTTCATGATAACAATTTGAAGAAGTTAACAAATCTAAGATATTCTAAAGCGTTGTGGGACATACTAGAGACTATGTTTGGAGATGGTAGAAATAATAATAAAGAAAACAAGAAAAAGAGAAAGAAAAAGAAAAAGAAGAAGGACCCTCAAAAGAAATAAACTTAGCCACAAGAGTCTCATCCTCCTAGTGCAAATGGTTCAACCAATAATGTGAAGAAATCCAAAAATCAAGAACCAAGGGTATTGAAACATAATGAATCCAAAGGTATAGATACTAATGATTTTCTTTTGAGTGATACTTTGGATGGTTCAGATTCTAGTCATGTTGAACTTCTTAGTGAACCTTACCTAATGGGAAGACACTTCAAGGTAAAAGTGAATCATGATAGTCTTAAATACTTTTTAGAACAAATATTATCTTCATAAGAGCAACAAAAATGGGTCACAAAGATGTTGGATTATGACTTTGAAATAATCTACAAAAAGGGGAAGCAAAATGTTGTTGTAGATGCACTCTCAAGAAATGATGAGGATGTGAAAGCAATGCTTTGTGTGATCTCTATCATCCAAACAGATTGGATAAACGAAGCAAGGGATAAATGGAAGAATGACAAAGAAGTGTGGGAATTCATTCAAAAGTTGCAACAAGATCCTAGTACATCTGATACATTTAGCTGGAAATATGATTCGTTATGGTACAAAGATCGCTTATACCTCTGTAAGAATTCCCAACTCAAACAAAAGATTATTCTGGAATTGCACACCTCTCCCTTAGGAGGGAACTTAATATTTTTAAAAACTTACCATAGGGTTAAGAAGGATTTTTTTGGGATGGCCCTAAATCTGATATTCAAAAGTTTGTGGCAAAATGTTTGGTTTGCCAACAAAATAAAGTTGATACAATTAAGACCCTGAGTCTGTTACAACCTTTACCCATTCCAACTCAATGTTGGGAGGAGGTTTTAATGGATTTTATGATAGGTTTACCCAAGTTAGAAGGAAAGAGTGTCATCATGGTGATAGTTGATATATTTACCAAGTATGCACACTTTTGTGCATTATCTCATCCATTTAAAGCCAATATAGTTGCTACTACATTTATGGAAACAATTCAAAAGATAAATGGAAACCCAAAGATTATTGTAAGCAACAGAGATCCCATTTTCACTGGAAATTTTTGGACTGAATTATTTTCTTGTCTGGGTACTCAATTAGCTTATAGCTCATCTTATCATCCTCAATCTGATGTGAAAACTGAGATAGTGAAAACATGTTTGGAAGTATATCTTTGTTGCTTTGTATCTGATAAACAAACATAATGAGTCAAGTGGTTGCCTCTCGCTGAATGGTGGTATAACACTTCCTTCCATAATACAACAAAATTGACCCCATTTATGGCACTTTATGGATATCATCCACTATCCATCACAACATATTTAAGAGAAAATTCTAAGGTTCAAGCAGTGGAAGATCACATCGAGCATCAACAACAGGTTCTCCAACTCTTAAAGGATAACCTCACTTTGGCGCAAAATAGAATGAAACAACAGGCAGATCAACATAGCAGTGAAAGAAGTTTTGATATAGGTGACTAGGTATTTCTATGAATAAAATCATACAAGAAAATGTCCCTCAAGCAAGCTAAGAAGGATAATAGATTATCACCAAAGTATTATGGTCTATACAAGGTGTTGCAAAAGATTGGTACTATGGCATACAAATTGGAGCTTCTTGCATATTCCCAAGTGCACCCATTTTTCCATGTTTCATGCTTAAAGAAGGTTATAGGTGACAAGATCCCACTTCAAACAATATTACCAGAACGTGATGAGTAAGGAAAAATTATAATGGAACCTGAAGCAGTCACAGAAACAAGAACTCTATAGCTACAAAATCAATCAATTTCAGAGTATCTCATCAAGTGAAAGAACCTACCCACTGAAGATTCCACATGGGAGGATGAGAATTTTATACAGAAGCATCTAGAACTACTCAAGCATTGAGGACAACACTTTTTTTAAGAAGAGTGGCATGTTAAGTCCCTATAATGCTAGTGATTCCCCCATTAATATTGTCATTGTAGCCCCTTATTTTTATTGTTATGCCCATGTTTTCTCCATATTGCTATTATTGTGCCCAATAGAAACTCACTATTGTTATTGTTATGCCCTTCTATTATTATTGTTATGTTGGCTTTGATTATATTGTGACCCCTTAGACTCCTATATATAGAAAGGAGGTTTTGTCATTTGTGTACGTTTTAACCCTGTACATAAATTACCTGCATATGAATTCTAAAAATAAAAATAAACAATGGCGAGAGAATAAAACATAAAACACATATACACAAATATTTTTTCCTAGATCCCAAAACTGAGACTACCAGATTGATTTTTAATTATTTTCCTTTCAATGTTACAATACATATATATACATGTCAAAGCATCCATAAACCCCAATACATTAACCTTGGATTAAAACATAACAGTGGTTCCCCTGACCGAATCTACAAAATACCATGGACTAAAAACCATCATGCCCAAAACCATGTGTGAAATCCATGCACAAAACCATAGGTAAGTCTACCCACCTAATATAGGGTCCAAAAAAAATTCAAGGGGTGCTGCCCTAGGCCCCGTGCAAGGGGGCTACCACCCCCCTGTTCAATGTAAAAGGGGGGCTACCTCCCCCCTACGAACCCC